>UELV01098194.1:0-10418 GCA_900490015.1 Megastigmus stigmatizans | reverse complement strand
CCCCGCCCTTCCCCCTACTCCCCCTCTGCGCGGCTCCGATGGTCGACGCCGCAGCTACAAAAGTCCCGCTAATTGCTTTTCCGAATCCCGACCAGATGGCGGACGATGGCCATCGCTCCTCTCTCTCCCTTTTTTTATGCTTCTATATACACGCGCCGTATGCGTGTAAATGTATTATATGTGTATATATATGTGTTGGTTTTATGGGTGTAATTAGACGCGGGAGAACGGTGTGTTTATAAGGCAAATGTGAATTGGTATACGCGTGACGTTGGTCCATTGCGATTATCGCGAGAATGACGCTCGATAAGGAGACTGTTGGTAAGCGAGAAGTTTGCGATACACTCTGTGTATATGTACACTTGATTGTTTAAGGCTTAGGGTAAACAGGATGTGAAACAGGAGATAGAATTGAGGCTATAATTGCGATGTATAATAGATTGGAAATTTGGACGTGCGGATTATACGTAACTAACAATGAATTACGAAGCGATGAACTTCTATATTTATTAATCATTACGCCGTGTGAAAAAATCATACTTACACCTTTATCGAGCGATCTTTTTGTATACCATCCATTAAAATTTATCAATATATATATATATATATATGTTTACCATTAAGCCGGCCCGTGATATCCCTTTATACCGCTCGCAGGTTAGCTTAATAATACACATTACACGAACCTTTGATCCACGGAGTATAACGATTGTGCATATATAATCGAATAACATTGCGCGGAGACCTCCGTATTATACATAAATTATATCGATCATCTTCGCTTGCGTGTACTTTCCCTAAAACAAAACAAAAAAGACTACGCAACACTCGCTAGTTCAAAACGAACCAACGAAAAGGGCTTAAAAAGTTATGCATCGCAGGAAGGAAAATCCAACAGCAGGAACAGCAACAGCATATAGGGTCGAAACAGGGGCATAAACAAGGGGAACGGTAAGTGTCGAGGCCGGCCGTTTGGATTCGCGGCCGCGTGGTATATAACAGAAAGCGATCGTAAACGTACAAGCGAGTACGTCACGCAGCTCGTACCCCTATACTATATCTATATTTTATTAAACATCACGTATGGGCCGCGATGAGCGACCGGTTACGCAGTTGTGCATAGACACACTTGCTCTCTCTCTCTCTCTCTCTCGTGCACACGAAGCTCACACCCCTCAGCTATAATAACGACGTTTATATCGCCCTGCGTAGGCGCGATACGCGATATCAGCGCAACGATACGCACGACTCTGCCGCCGCCGCCGCTAATAACAGGCATTGACTTAAGAGATCGGCTGCTGCTGCTGCTGCTACTCTGGGCCGATATCTTGACGCCCGGCCGAGCGCGAGATGCACGTAATAAACGTGAACACCCCTCGCGCGTGTGTGGATGTGTTGATCGGGGGATGAGCGGAATTAATTTAGCGCTGAAGGATGAATCGTTGCGCGTAAACCGCGTGTATAGGTGTGTGTTCGATGTGATGGGAGGGTATGTAATACGTTTGATTTTTGGGAAAAGATCGGCTTCATCGAGCTTGAGGTTATGATAGCGCGTTCCGCGTACTGTAGCCTTAGTACTCGTGATCCCACTGTCGATGTGTATAATTTATAATCGTTCTGTCGTCGCGACATTGAAATTTTCGTTCTGTATCTTTCGTAGTTTTTCAAATTTCTTTTTTATCGCGAAATTTCGGGTTACTATATTTATTAAGGCATCGTTGGTTGCCAGCAATGATTTGTAATTTTGAAGCTCACGGCTGTTATATCAGCATTCATTTTTGCCGAATAATCGGTACGACGGCATAAAATTTGGATGAACGCTGGCCAAATCACATTGTAAATGCCATTTTGAATAATACGGGGGACCGAATCGCGAATGCGAAATGACGGTGGCGCTAAAAAAGAATATAATAACGTTTGTATGCAAATTAGGGGGATGATCTTTCACAAGTCAATGCGTATGCGCAATTATGCGACTGATCGGCCATAATAACGATTTTAATAAACTCGCGCGTATCGGACACACGTCGCGCAGCATCGTATTATACACTTTTTGAGCGAATCCGCGTGTCTAATTCTGCATAATGCATGAGCTCGTTTTATACACGCTCGGCTGTCGTTAAACGTGGACATTTTTAATCTGTTTATAAAATTATGGTAATTATCAATTCATCCGTATAGGTATTGAGTTGAAAGGAATTTTCCCTTTAACGAATTCCGACAGATTTTATTGATATGGATGATGTGGAGAACAAAACAGAGTGGAAATGGATTCACTGAGAAAATAATATCGTATAAGATAACGTGGTATAAATCGTGAAATTATACGATTTGAAAATTATAGAATTAAATTAATTTAAGCATGTTCATTTCAAGTTTCAAACTATTATCAACAAATTTTTGTATGTAAAATTTTTACAATTTTTTTATTGTATTATCGTACGATATCGTTGTCTCAATGTGGTTAACTCGTGGGGAGTGAAAATTAAATTTATCGCTTCGGGATCGCATTGGACGCGAGTTACGACTACATAAGACTTGATTCGATGTTGATTTATAATTGCGCAAAACCAGTAATGCAATTTCCTGGCTATAATCGAATTTCCTGGCGCTATTTCATCATTAATAAATGCGTCACAATTATAGTTTCGCGTTACATATCGCCCCAGTTTTCAGTGATCGCTAACTGGACGAACATAAGCTAAAAATACTCGAAAAGATGATTTATTATTTAATGCGATAAAAACTGACGTTCCAAGCGTCATATAAGTTTATTTCGCGAAGAAATCTAATATTTTTCTAGGTATCGAGATCGGAGTTTAATGTATGTTGTTTGCAACGGCACTCGGAGTTATTTTCAGTTAATTTATTCAGAAATACTGTATCTATATATACTCGGTTTTTAAATATATTGTGATTTTATACATAAAATATGTGAAATATTGTTGATCTGGTTCGTAGGAACTAAATTATCAGTTTAATCATGAAATTTAATTTTTATACTTAGTAAGTATAACTGTTATTGTGATTGAATCAAAGAAAATGTAAATAAAATTTTGTTGAGTATATTCTAATATTATACATCTTATATATTATACTAAGCAGATTTCTAGCGATTTCGTTTCCTTCGTCTCTTCTAACGTCACGTGCCAGCTATTCTCGATTTATTTTTTAGCGTTAATGTGTGCGTGTGTGTGTTTGTGTATATGTGTGTGTAGTGTTCTTAGATCCCTACCTTATACGGACTGGGATATCGGATTTTTAGTCGGTTCTAAGCCACTAGATCCCTACCTTACCGACTGCATTTTTGGGGTTATTGGTTTATTAGATTGGCTATTCTCGATTTATTGGTATAACGGCTCGTATAGCGTGTTTGCGTGTGTGTGTACCTGTGTGTGTAAATGAAAACTTTATATAATAAAAATTTCATTGACATTTTGATTGCTTGATAATATTATATAAAAACATTTAATTATTATTCGAATTATAATTTTAATAACCCGTTATATTATGTTATTCAATTCTCGATTTAATTTTCACTGCAATTGCATTTCATTGAGATTGCTTTCCAGTGTACAAAAATTACAAATGTTAGAGAATAGATAATTTTTTAAGGATTAATCAGAATGCGAGGCTTACATAGAGCGATGAATTGTAGCTATAATTATAACATTATTGAATTACAGATGTTGAAATATATATGTATTTGTGGCAATGATAAAAATATTTAGAAATTCATTTATATTATGAGACGGTCAAATCAAACTGAGGAACGAGATTGCAAATTAATGTGATTTAATGCGTATTATTCAAGCCCACAAAATAAAAAAAAATAAGTTGATCCTTTGCAAAACTGGTGTAGTAAAATTTTCAAAAAATGAAAATACTTTTTTCACAACCTACTTCTCAACGGTGTACACATACTTCAAAAACAAAGTGTACATTCCATTCTAAGCTCCACTCGAGAGTAGGAGAACTCAGTCTAACGAGCCAACATCCAAAGAATGCAAAGCACAGCCCAAACTCCAAAGACTACCCTTTCCGAAATAACCATTCCCGCGCATCATTAACCGCCGCAACAAAGCTCGCTTAAAACAAAAAAGCGAGATAGACAGAGAGAGAGAGAGAGAGAGCCACAAAATGATACGTTAAAGAGGGGCGTTTTACAAGCGAGCGAAATTCACGAAAATCGCGCGAACCTTAACGACCTCGGGCCACAATGACGCACCACTCGGGGCTGCGCGCAGCCTTGAATAATTCAGATCTCTGCGGCCCGATAAAATTAATAAGACCGCCGTCGCCCGTGCATTGCTTGCTTGCGCGCGCGCGTTCGAGGCGCAAAAAGGGAAGGCGGCTCGCGTGCTAATTTCAATAGGCCCCGAAACGAGAACGCGAACCCCCCCTGCAGCCGCGTCTTTTTTTCTTTGTTGCCCTCGTAAAGTGCATTACGTACACGTATTTTCGCAGCGTCACCCGCACATACACATATATACCCCCTACTTTTTATACCTCGCGGCGCACACAATGCACTTCATAACGAAGGCGTTTAAGGAGCCGTCGACGTCGGCGTGTATATATATACGCGGAGCACGCAAATAAAGTGAGTCTGCGGCGAGGGAAGAGGGGGCAAAAACCTTAAAAGAATGAGGCAAGAGAGAGAGAGAGAGAGAGAGAGAGTGGCAAAAAAAGCACGTCCTCTTTGCGTCTGCAGGCGAGTGCACCACCTCCCACCCACCGCCACTTATTTATCACGCGGCACGTTATCGAGGGGTCGAGACTCTCTCTGCATCTTCCTTGTGTACATGCACACACCCACATAGCGAGTGTTGTATAGTGGTATGGAGAGAGAGAGAGAGAGAGAGAGAGAGAGAGAGGCGCGCGAGTAAGTACGTAGCCGGGCGCAATTACGGAGCGCGGCGCTTAATTTGTTTGAAGTACACTGTGCGCTGCAGCTCGCGCCACCGACACGAAGGTGTTAATGGTGCCCCTCTCTCTCTCTCTCTCTCTCTCTCTCTCTGTCCCTCTCTCATTCTACATCCTTCATCTACGAGTGTGCGCGTGCATGGGTGTGTATGGGTATGTGCGGGTGTGTTCGCGACCCTCGGTTGCAAGCACAATAAGCATGTCTTTATAGTGCGCGCACACGGCTCCGAGTGTGTGTGTGTGTGTGTGTGTGTGTGTGTATGTGTGCGTGTGCGATATTATAAAAGATTGGACGAGCCGCGGTGTGAGCTGCTCTCGTGGAAATTCTATTGCAAGCACGAGGAGGTTTTCTTTCAGCGCCGGCGGCCGACGCTGTTCTCCTGCCTGTTGTTGTTGCTCGGGCGAATTTAATGGAATTTTCTCGCCGGCTGCTGGAAGCTGTGTAATTAATCAAATCTTGTTACGATTTTCCGAAGCCTTGCGGACCTGTTAATGAGGCGGATACATACATGCGCGTTCGGGATAAAAAGTTCGCGTGCATGTGTGTGTGTATAGAGTTTTGTGGCTGTAGACTTGTATATTGAACCTGATGCATCTCGTTAATCATTGTTAAGGCGAATTATTGTGCGAATTAATGGTCTTGGAGGAACCTTCAGATATATATATCTGAAGGTTTTTTTTTATATTTGTTTTTTTCAAAAGTGTTGTATTTTAGTGAGACTCGTATCGAAGTTTTTTTTTTTTTGCAGCAGGTATGATCCCAAAGACTGACAGTATGCGTGCCAGTAATGCGCAGTGGTACTAGGTGTATGCGCGCGAATTATTTTACGAATTGTCTCCCAAAACATGCGAAGTAAGTGTAATCAGTAAATTTCTTTTCTTTCGTGAAAAGTAATTACTATTTGTATATTTAAAAATTCGTAGTAATTTATGTTGTGACAGCATTTAATTATAACATTTTAAATAATTATTGTTTGTTTACAAGTATAAGTACCCTGATAGGAAATTATCTACGTTTATTAGGGCGCCTAGATTATTTAGCGGGGCGCATCGATAATACTAGATAAATTTCTTCCAGGATAGTTTAACTTGTATTATAGTTTGTACATATATCATCACTAACATGTTTGTACACTTTCCAGAATTTTCTAGCTCTATGTACTATGGACTACTACACAAATGCACATTTCATAGAAATATTAAGGGTTTCATAGTCCAAACTGGAGATCCAACTCAAACGAGAGATGAGTTTAAAGAAGAGTTAAAACACAATGCTCGAGGACTAGTTTCAATGGCAAATAATGGACCCAATACTAACGGAAGTCAGTTTTTTATAACGTATGGACCTCGACCTCACTTAGATTTTAAATATACACTATTTGGAAGGTAATATTTTTAAAGATATTTAAATTATTTCATTGGAAAAATGTTTCTAGGTATAAAATTTTTTCATTGTCTTTCAGAGTTATAGATGGATTCGATACAATTGAGCAATTGGAGAAATTACCAGTAAACCCTAAATATTTTAAACCACTCACTGAAACGAGGATAAACAATGTAACGATACATTCTAATCCATTTGGTGGCTAAGGTAATTTGTAAATAGAAATGTATAAAAAATTATTTATTTAAGTAAAAATATTAATAAAAATTTATTAAAAGATTTGCACATAAAGGTGTAGCTATAAAACTTTTCATTATCGTTTTTAGTGTATTTTTTGTCAAAAATTATTTTCTTACATATTACTATATTTTATCTATAATTATTGAACACTAATAATAAAAACTAGAGTCTACAACTTCTACTTAAAAATATCATTCAAATATCACAGTCGCAGTACATACAATGGCATGTTTATAATTTTGTGATCAGATTCACTTATTGGAATCTAACATTTGACATTGACATGTAAATACCGAGCAATGGATAAAAAAAAATTGTATAAAAATAACAGTAACAATATAAAAATAAATCATTTAATAATTGATGGTAAATATTCAAAAGCCTATTATTTTGAAGATCAAATGAGCTCATCAAGTGTACTTCTACTGGATACATTTTGCCTGATATTTCCACTTCGTATTTACCAGACTCTAGGAACTCTGTTATTATAATCTCGTCATTAGGGTTTTGGATGTGCCTAGACAAATTTAGAATATTAAGTATTAAACAATTTGATATTGGTCTAAAACTAATTGTTACATTATTGAATTATAGATGCTTACATGCGTCCAATACTGTAACCAAAAGTATGAGCATATTCAGCTCGCCTTAAATAACCAACTACTTCGCCATTTCT
Source organism: Megastigmus stigmatizans (assembly GCA_900490015.1). NCBI lineage: Eukaryota > Metazoa > Arthropoda > Insecta > Hymenoptera > Megastigmidae > Megastigmus > Megastigmus stigmatizans. Next base: position 3,195 of record UELV01098194.1, on the reverse strand, counting down.
GTAAACTGTTTCTAATCCCCACATTTGAATTTGACTAAAAATAAAAAAAAAATTATTACGGTGTAACACAATCTTATTTCTTTCCTTACAAATCAACAATCCTCACTGTTTAATGTGTAGTGATACTAATTTCCTTTTCACTTCATTCTTTCGCAGATTTTGAACTGCATCGCTGCCTAAATAATTTCCATCCTTTCTACAAGTAAATCTTAAATTAGCTTCCACTGGATTATCATTTGATCTCAGATCTGTATTCCACAAATGGTATCCTCGAGAAGAACGTCAAATGAATTTTATTTTACTAAGATTTTTTTTTATTAAGATCGATAGAAAACATAATTGTTTTTGAAATTTGGTTCCGAATTCCTTACACTAGGTAGTAACTGATACTGAATCTATTTCAAACAAAATGCACTTATTTTTCCAGCTTACAATTTTACAAATAGTCATATAAAATTTCCAAAAAGAATAAAAAAATTATGGATTAAACAACAAAAATATATGATTTTCAATTTCGTACCACATATCAGTAAGTAAAGTTTTTCATCTCTGATACATCCTCAGGCCTACAGATCCGGAAAATCAACTAGCAACCAATTGACCAATGCAACCAATAACAATAACCCAATAATCCACCCATACGTATATACCCTCTTAAAATTCCAAACAAATATCCGCTACAGCCCTAATATTAATCCCGTGAAAATCCAGCGTCTCTCTGCGGCGATAATACAAAGTAAAGTGTCCGTTCCGCAGGAGTCGATCGAGCGAGGCCCTCACATACATAAAACACAAACCTCGCCGTATTATAGTCCGCGACGGCTCGAGCATTTTCATGCCTCGTTGTAATCGAAAAGGGAGAGAGAGATAGAGAGAGAGTATAAAGAAAGACGGAGAGAGAATCGCTCAGAGCCATAAGGAACAGAGTAGACGAGGTTGGACGGGGCGACATCCTTACATACACCCCAGGAGAGATGGTGACGTGGTAAGGGGTGGAGGACGAGAGTAGGGATGGAAAATCCAAGTATATAGAGTCGCTCGGGAGGTGGCGGGGAAGGGGGAGGGAGGAAGGGCGGAAACGCGCCAAGGAAACTAACTCGACGCCGCCGTTACTCTCGTGTCGTCGTCGTCACCGTCGTCGTCTCTCTCTCTCTCTCTCTCTCTCTCTTCAACCTACGCTTTCACCGCATTCGAATCCCACCCTACCTTATACGAGCGCAAGCTCGTGCGGCTTTACGAGTTACAAGTTGCCGAGTGCCTGCCTCGTAACTACCGGGGCGAATGCGCGCCAGCTCTCTCTCTCTCTCTCTCTCTCTCTCTTTCTCTCCCTCTCTCTACCCAAACCCTCTGTATATACTCACACACATACACATATATATATACAACTCGAGATCAGGATGGCTGTGTCTCTTACTCCGGTTTCTGTCTTCCTCCCTCTCTCTCTCTCTCTCACGGTTGTGGTGGAGTGAGTAGTGGAAACTGCGCGACTCCGCCGACGCGACGTGAGCTGGAAAGTGGAATCCTCTCACTCTCTCTCTCTGCTCTACTCTGCTCTGCTCTGCTCTGGAGGAGCGTCGCGTCGGGAGCAATTTATTTATTACACGTTTCGCCGTCGGATATTGGTTTGCTCGGTGGAAACTCTTGCTGGCTACAGCAGCAGCCCGGGGAAAAACTTAACGGCCGAGCTTTGGATTGAGCACGAGAGAGAGAGAAAGAGGATCCTACTACTGCGCATGATTGCGTTATCTATTCCATGCCTGTCTCCTTGCTTCCGCCTCTTTTTCTTCTTCTTCTTTTTTTTTACACTTATTTGCTCGCTATTTTCCTCGTACGCCTTCGGTATATATTCTGTATATATATGTATTATAGGGGCGGATGATTCGCGCGTCGGTCGCGGCTCGAGCTCGTATTAATATTTATCGTGGGAGCCCTGATTATTTCCGCTGGTATAGGCGAGGAACCCTTGGCGAGCTGATCCCCCGTAATCACATTTGCTCCTTATTCGATCGTACTGTACGATTTTGGCCACGAAGATTTTGGGAGGAATGAGTTGCGGTGGGTTCTCGAATTGCTTTATGAGTTTGGATGGTTATTCTTTTATTTTTTTTTCTTCGTTTCGTTCCGTATTATATGCAATGTTGGGACGAGCGATGATTGGAATTCTGTCTGATTTATTAGTGGGTTGGACTTTAGGTATAGAGGATGGAAATCTACTTTGCCGACTGATTGATTTGGAAGACACTCACTACTAATAATACAGATATCCACTTTCTAGCACGAAATTATAAGTCTAATAGAATTACTCTAATACAAATTAATGATTTCGTAATAACTATAGAGCATAAAATTAACAATACGCTATTGGCGCTTTTGTCCACAAGCCAATATACTACATTTACTAAATATAAAGTATCTCTGAGTTACATAACAGCTTGTGTTACCGAGTAGTTATAGATTCCAGCTCACGTCAGGTATTTAATACACGAATATGTTCACAACTTCTTCTACAATTCAAATTTTCTCTCACAAAGCTTACATAAAACAAAGCTACATTTGTTTTACATAATGTTTAGCTAATTATACAAAATTCGCACTTTAAAGAAAGCTTGTGTACAAGCAAAGAATTCAATAAGCTCCACATTGAAATAAAAATACAAAAAGAAATAAACAAACCCTAAACTGTAATGTGCAGAAAAAGGGGGGAGGGGAAGGAGAGTTTAGGTATATACGACAATCAACTAAAGATGCAGAGAGAGAGAGAGAGAGAGAGGCGAGGTCGCAGCAGCAGCTCGGCGTAGCGCGACTAATTCTTCACAATTTCATCCCTAATTCAGTGCTTGGCTCGTTTCTGGCCCCAGCATCCGTGCGGGCGCATGCTCGTTTTAACCTTCCTACTCCGCAGGATCGTCCTGGCGGCGGGAGGGTGGTGCGGCAAACTCACTCTCTCTCTCTCTCTCTTTCGCTCCCTCCGGGGTCAGAGCAAGAGAGAGGGAGAAAGGGAGAGAGAGAGAGAGAGAGAGAGAGCGGAGTCGAGCTGGTTGCTCGCTAGGCTGGCGGGCGCGAACGAACGAACGAGGGGTCGCTCGAGCGAGTCTGTTAATTGGACTAATTACAGTAATTACTGAAAGTTTCAGCAGCCTGCGAGCGAGACGCCCAGATATATAGAAGCCAGAGAGAGAGAGAGAGAGAGAGAGA
>UELV01098185.1:0-12423 GCA_900490015.1 Megastigmus stigmatizans | reverse complement strand
GTATTAAAACCCCTAGAAATTTCACTGGATTAGTAATAAAAAGAACGTCAGGACTTCCGTAATTTTCAAAGAGGAATTCATTGGTGCCCTTGGATTTGACCTTGAACCTCATCTTCAAGGTCATTTTTAAATCAATTTTATTTTTTTAAATGGGAATCACTATTTTTGACATCGACAATCGAAACAGCGGGAAATATTACGTTCAAAAACGTATTGAAATCTAAGGTCAAAGTGACTTTAAAAAAATGTTCCCATTTAACAAAATAAAGTTGACCTCGAAATGACTTTGAATATGAGGTTCCTGCGAAATTTCTAGGGGTTTCCATTCTTTTTCCGCTCCCTGTATAATAATATGATGCATAAAACTTATAATGAAACGGCAATAGCTATAGCTTTAGCAGAAGAAGATGCAAAGATTTATGTAATATTTGAAGAAGCTTATTCTACAGTGTTATCATTTCAACTATAAAATTTTTTGTGTGGTTTCTTTTATCTGGACATATTTAATGAACGTATTTTTACTGAAGTTGAAAATAAACAAAATTTTGCAATAATTCACATTAATAGTATATTAGAAATAGAAGAAATGACTTGTAAAGATTTTGGTTTACCTAAACTTATGAAAAATAAAAATAATTAAGAGGAAGAATTATTATTCTATAAATCGTAGCTTTGCAATTTTCAAAAATATGTACAATCAACTATATTTAGATCACAAAAATATTTTTGAAAAAATTATTAAAAACGCAATATCTCTATACATTATAGATGCATCAGGTGGAACTGGAAAGACATTTGTTGCACAACTTGAATTTATTATTTTTTATCAAAAAAAAAAAAAAAAAAATTATCCATGGTTTGGATGGGGATAGCTTCTAACTTATTATTTAAAGGTATGACCAGCCACAGATCTTTCAGATTACGATAAGACTTAATTACTTTAGAAAGTGCATTTTTAAAATTAGAATCAGGTAAGAAAAATTAAGAGAAGCTGACCTAATAATTTGGGACGCAGTTTATATATGATTCCAAAAAAGCTTTACAAATTGTAGATAGGACTTTAAAAGATCTCTGCTTTAATAACTTACCATTTGGAAACAAATTAATATTTTTGGTTTGTAATTTTCGTCAAATTTTACCAGTTATGAAATATAGTTATAGGCAATAATACAAGATGCAGTTAACCCTTCAACATCACAAGGATATGTTTCGCACGTATTCTTTTTCACTGGATTATTCGTCACGGAAATGTCAATAAAAAAATATGTAAAGTATCTTTTGCACCATATTTTATCATGTTTCTATAAAATAAAGTGAAATAATACAAATTCTTGTAACATTTTTTTTAATTATATATTTCGGAATTCTTATCATACGATTTCCCATCTATAAAGTGCACGAATCATAGTCTCGATAGTTGTACTTTCAAAATGTGTACATGGATCTTTTTCTCTCAAGGGTTACGTCTGCATAATAATGGCAAAAATTACTAACAAATTTTTTCACCTTTTTGAATAATGAAATTTTGTGATTGTAACGAGTTTTTTATAGTCAAAATATAAGTTGTATATGGGTTTCGAAGGTTTTTGAGTCGCTGGTCAAGAATATAATATTATTTTTGCAAATTTAATTTGTTTAAACAATTTGTTAAAACAAATTGTAATAAAAAAAGCGAAATTTTCCTAAATAGTTTCCAGAATTGTAATCTACGAGAGTAAATACGTAAAAAACATACATAGAAAATTTCCATTATTTTGCTGGAATAGCTGATTATAACGATTACAAACTGATAGCACCACATAATACCATTCTGTAAGACAGCAAAGATTGTCACATTCAATTATTTGGATATGCACGAATCAAACAAATATTTTAAATTGTGACGTAACAATCCGGGTCCGGCCCCTAATTTCTCCCTAAAGTCAGGGCGCCTCGTCGGAGTCTTGCGCCCGTCGCAATTTTTCACAACTCGCCAAATTTATGGATGATGAGCACCAGACGAGCTGCTCTACTCCAGGCTCCCTGAGTCCTCTCTTCCTGAGAAGGTTCAGCTGAGCTAAAAGAAATCGCGAGTCACCCAGGGTGGTGACTAACCCACAGCGATTCCTCTCGGTGTTGCTCGTTCTCGTTCCGCTCCTGTAATTCGCTCTCTCTCTCTTTCTCCCTCTCCCTCTCTCTCTATACATGTACGTGATCTACTGACGCGAAAATCACACACCTCATGCACCCAGGAAACATAACATCATATATACGAGGGGTATTCAAAAAGTAAGTTTGGCGTTTCTCTCAGACGCCACCTAGCGGACTTGAGCTGATCATAGTTTCAGTTTAGGTTCTACCGATAAGAGCGGAATTGGTTTTGGTGGCCAAGAATACTTTTTTCAGCAGTACGAGCTCAACAATCATGGAGCTACCAGTGCAAAGCGGGTCCGATTGTGAATTACATGCAGTTATCCGTTTTTTAACTGCAAAAGGGTTAAACGGCAATCAGATTCACAGTGAATTGGTGACTATTTATGGTAAAGACTGTATGAGTGTGCAGATGGAGCGAAGATGGCGCACAGATTTTCTCGAGGGACGTGCAGAAGTGCACGATGAGCAGCGTGCAGGACGCCCAGAAAACACTAACCTTACTTCAGAAATTCAAATGGAAAATTTTCGACCACCCACCTTACTCTCCAGACCTCGCACCAAGTGACGATTTCCTTTTCCCAAAGTTAAAAGAAAGTTTGGGTGGCCAGCACTTCGCTTCAAATGACAAAATCGAAAAAGTCGTTAAAACGTGGATCCAAAAACAGGGCACGCCATTTTTTAAGGAAGGTTTGTTTAAGCTTGCAAACAGATGCAAAAAATGTATTGAAGTCCAAGGCGACTACGTAGAAAAATAGTTTAAGAGTAAAAGAATAAAGTCAAATTATTTTTATAGCCTAAAACTAGTGTTTTATTTTTTTCCAACACAGGGAAACTTACTTTTTGAATACCCCTCGCATATCGAAAATAAAAGAAAAACTTCGTGAATAATAAATAATAGGATAGATATATTCTTGAGTTATCGACTGTACAATAGCGGTCACTTGCTTGGCCTCGGCGTCTCGTGACGCGATGTCGCGTCGCTCTCTGTTTCTCTCCAACGCACGCTGTATATCTCTCTCGCCCTCTCCCTCTCTCTCTCTCTCGCTCTCTCTCTCTCTCTCTCACTGTAAATACAACAACACGTGTTACGTTTGCTCTTCATATAACATTTGATGTTTTGCTGCCTTTCAATGCCTTCGGGCGTTTCTTTTTGCAGCCTAGGCTAGCGCTTTCATGCCTCTTCCATCTGATTGCATTTATTCATGTGGATGGCTGGTGGTGGTGGCGTAGCTATGTACGTACAAGATTAAATTAAGTCTAAAGTTGTTAGGTATTCGCCCAATCTTTCTACTTACGTTAAAAGACCTGAATATCTTTTTGTCGAATTGCAAATAGAACATCATAATTTTCTCTGCGCGCTCGTTTATAACCTTCCAAAAACAGCCTTTTGGTGTAAGGCAGTAGAGGAAATTTTACTTAATTGCAATGCGTCCTATGACAATATTTTTCTTCTTGGAGACTACAATATCAACTGGAATGACTTTTCTTCGAAAACCGCGTCGTGCACCGAGTCGTTCACCCATGCAAGCCGCCATTGGCCGTGACACTTGCTTTCCCCACGCAACACTAATTTTCGCGAATTTTCTACCGCGAACTTCCTCTCTTCTGCTCTTCTCGCCACTATTTACTAACACGCTATCTCGTTTTAACTTTTAACTTTAAAACTTTTAACGTTTTAACTCTCTCTCTCTCTCTAACTCGCGAGCTTCCTTACGCTCTCAGCAGCGAGGCTCGGCTGCCCGAAGGACGAGACGCACTTTTTGCACTTGGATAATGGCGGCCACTCTCCGTCTCTATTTCTGCCTGCTGCAGCGCCAACAAATGCAGCCTCGTTCTCTCCCTCACTCTCTTTCGGTTATGATAGAGGACGGTATTCGGAGTAGGGCCTGGTCCTGAGCTGTCTTGCCTCTTTCTCTCTCCACTTTCTCTCCAAAATCTCACGCGTTGCCCCAAAGAAAAGCTCTCGGAAAATCGTCGCACGTCTTGCCTTTATCACGAATGAACAGCGAGCGATAAGGGCGGAAATCTTCACCGCACGTACGGCGTCATCCTACTTCTTCTTGCACCAATCGGGGACGCCGGTTTTTGACCTAACCTTGTCCTAGATTTTCTTATCGTATCACGATCCCTTATCGGCCCTAGTCGCTTTCTATTGGCCCTCGCTCTTCTCTTCCGCTTTCTCTTCTTGAGCACGTTATTTGAATTATAATTGCACCGTCAGCCTGCATTACGTGAAAGCCCCCATATACTTCGCGTGGAGACGGCGCAATGTTTCTGCTACGCTCTTTCTCTCTCTCTCCCGCTAACGTGGCTTTCGTCCCCCGCGATATCTCGCTCTACCGCCTACGTCTCTTCTCCGCTCGCTAGCTATCTCTCTCGTGTAATAGTCCATGCATGTCTCTCTCCCTCTCTCTCGAGCGGCAGTATACTCTCTCTCTCATTCTGCGCGCTCTATCTCTATTGTGCGGTAGTATATGCGCTCTCGCTCTCGCACGGAAGCATGCGTCACTCACTAGGTGTTCCCTCTGAGGTGTACTTCTCCTTCCTCGTCTCGCCACTCCTTGCTCTCTTAACGCTACAATAAACAAAAAACAACTCCTGTCTCTCTCGCACGCTAATCCTCTCTCTCTCTCTCTCTCATGCTATTTCTACCCGCCTCCTTCCCTCTCTATCGTCGGGACAGGAATACAGCCCACAGGATGTCGTGGACATCTACGGCAGCATCTGCATCCCTTCGATTATGCGCCTAGCCTCCTTAACTACAACGTCCGTTCCCCCTGAATCGTGGCTGTCGTCTCTGGTGATTCGGTTCGTCCCAAGGATACCAGGACTAGGGACGCCGGAGCAGCTGAAGGGTTGGCACGAGAAGTGGATGGGGTTGGGGTGGGATCGCCCTCTCCAGCACTTGGCTGGGACCAGGCGCACACTCCGTCGATCCTCCAGCCGGAACGCCCCCCCCCCCCTCCTCGCCGCCGACAGGAACCTGGGCAGTCCAATGGATGACGCCGCCCGACGATCCCTCCGCGCGGTGTTCAAACTGGACCGCATCGCCCTCCCCCTCCGAAAGTGCCCCGCAAGTGCTGCTGGTGCGGGTTGCTACACCTGGGGCAATCGAATTAAGTGACCCTCCTCTTCCCACAGTTGAAGCAATGCTCCCTCCTGACAAGGTGGGGGTACTCTATGCATCTATGGCTCTGCTGCCAGAAACTCAAGGCGCCGATGGTTTTGGCGGAGTGGCGGGACGGGGGTTTAGTACCCGCTGGAGTTCCTCCACCGCCTCTCTGCTATCTCTTTCCTGGGGGCTTTCCCCGTTCGTAGCTGGCGCTGTTGGTTAGAGCACCACCACCTGTACCGCTGGTCCTCTTGGGAGTAACATTAGGCTCTTTTGATTTTACGTGCGGTACCTGCCTCGTGGCTTAACACACACTGCCCCCATGGGCACGGGATTGGGATACGCCCAATCAGTGCGTTGCAGTGGTGCATGAACGCACCACGCAACTACGGATTTCAAGTGGAGCGGCACACTCCACCTTTCCCTCCGTAAGGGTCGGGACCGTTCCAATCCCTACCGGCTCTGCCGGCCGATGCCCGAGTTGAGGCCGCAACTCACACGGCCTGATCGGCTCCGGATCAGGGGCTCTCAACCCCCATCTCCGGCGCCACCACTAACCCGCGATATGGGCTGGCAACCACTGCCACTACGAGTCCAACACCAACGACCGGGACAGGACAAAAGCCCTGCGGGCCCCCGGTACCCGTAGTACCTTTTATACTCCAGGTGGGAGTGTCGAGCTATTCGAGGCAGCTCTACCAACACTGGGGTCATGCCACACCCTCGGCTTGGTGGACCGATTGGCTGGGACTGTGGGTTTGCCAAACCCAGGGGACGGGCATGCCCTTTGCGGTTTCACATTCACTCAGCTTTCATTCGTTTCTTTCGTCCGCCATTCGCTGAATCACACTAGCTCTCATTCTACATGCACGTTCAACAAACGTGCACATACTTTCATACGATTCTTTCGAACTCAGCACACGGCTCACATCCATAACACCATTCTCTCTTTCAATCACGCCCATCGCATTCAGGCATCGAAAACTTTCATACATCTCACGCTTACACAACACATGCATCCAGTCTTTCGCTCGTACTTCATATACACACAACGGAGAAGCGGAAAGCCGCCGGCTGTGCAGACATGCATTCAGAGTCCCGTATCCTGCTAAGATATAACAGACACGGAGGCTCGGCTCAAATACTCTAGTCTCAATCGCAAACATTACATTCTTTACAAATTCATACGTGACTCGGTCGCTCGCGCTCTCATCCCAATGCCTCTGCCAGTCATCATGCACTCTACTCTCAAACAAACTACATGCACCCTGTACGTCAAGCTGGCGTACTTCCTCCCCATTCACTATCTCAACCGCATTCATTTCTCGCCCAGCTTTAACCTTCCACACATTCACTCTTTTCAGGCTTTCTAGGTCCCACGGGAACCACCCAAGTAAGACCTGCATGGCATCCGTAGAAACCGTTCTACAAACTCTCAGACAGGCATACATCACGATACGCTGACATCTATTCAATTCATCCTTCGCATACTTATTCCTCATACATTCATATCATATACTCGATGCATACAGCGCACTAGCTGCAAGCAACCCTTTCATTCACATGGTGGCGACCATCACACTCACTCCGTTCTCCTTTTGCAACACCCATCTCATGTATCCTACCACGCTCGCTACTTTCGGCCTCAGTCCTCCTTCATGCTCCCGGAAATTCATTCTCTCAGCCAGATCCACTCCAAGATACCTTACGGTCTTGACGTACCGAATCCTTACATCCTGGTTCCTGATGTTCACTCTTACATTCCTACCATTCAAGTTAAGGGTGCCTTTTAATAACATACACACGGTTTTCCTTGCATTCACATCTACTCCCACATTTTCTCCCCATTCGCATGCTATCCTCAGACAATCTTTCACCTTCGTTCCAATTCACTCCTGCTATCACCCTCAACTACGATGACCAGGTCATCGGCATACGCTACTGCTCTTTCATTTAACTCATTCAGCAGATCATTCATACAGAGGTTCCACACATAGGGTCCGGAAACGGATCCCTGGGGGCAACCCCTTTGCACATCCATCCAAATTATTTCCCGTCCATTCCTCATACACGCTTTCCTTTCATTAAAGTAACTCATCCATAATCTCAAATCATTATCCGCACATCCAGCATCACTTAATCGTTTCGCAATCACTCGCCATAGCAGGTAGTTGAACGCCCCCTTGTAATCGACAAAGACACCGATGACATATTTCTTTCGCGCTGCATTCACACAATTTTTCAGCTTGAACCACGCATCCTCAATCGATCTCCCACTCACAAATCCATATTGTCTATCATTACATTTTCCATTCTTGCATTTCACCATTCACTCCGTCATCAGGCGCTCCAGGACCTTAGCCAACCCATTCAGCAAGCTGATGGGTCGGTAGGATCCTGGCTCCTTCCTGTCTTTATCAAATCCCTTCAGGAGCGCAACCACCTTTGCTATTTTCCATTCATTCGGGTAATGGCCCTTAGCCAAGCGCGCATCAAACATTCCTTTCATAAACAAGAGGATAGCGTTCCACGCATGCTGGATCATCCGACTGACGATACCATCCACGTCCGGTGCCCTCCCTTGTCGGAATCTCCGAACAGCATAACTCGCCCCTTCCCAGTCATACTCAGCTGTTTCATTATCATTCACTTAAAATTCTCTCCCATCATTCACGTCGAGGTCCCTAGGGAAAAACTCATTCATCAACACATTCGCACTCTCTTTCCATGCTTTCGTACATCCATTCTGGGTCCTCAGCCCAGCAAGCGCAGCACTTTTCCTCCCCCTACATATCTTATACACCCCAACCCACGGGTCTTTGCCCTCCCTCCTAACATACGCCCCCCAGTCATTCTCTTTTGCCTCTTTCATTCTCTTCTTGTACACTCTCAGGCATTCCCTCCATTCATTCCACTTCTCTCTAGCATCTTCATCAATCCGGGACAAAGCTTTTTGGTAGAGCTTACGGCTCTTGCGCACCAGTTTTCTACAATCATTCAGCTCTTCCGTCCACCATCTAACATTCGTTCTTTTAATCATTTTCGCTCTTTTCATGCATCGATCATTCACTCGCGTGATCCATTCCATCACCAGTCGCACCATTTCGCTAGAATCTTTATCTAGGAAATCTACGTATCCAACTCCGTTCGCACAATTCTCTAATTCACTCTCGTACATACACCAATTCACCCCACGCATGCTCCATTTATTTTCTGCCGTCTTGGAAGTGGTGGCGGCCGGAGGACTAAGACGAGCAGATCCCTCGGGTTGGCAGGATTCACGTAGGGCCGACGAAGCCCTCGGGGGATCGTGCCCCTGCTCCGTCCTTCGAGGGTTCTGGGCCACAGGGTGGCACTACTTTCTTCCCTGGTGACGTCGCGGCCGTTATTCTTTGGAAGGTTGACGGATCGAGGAGGGATAAACTTCCGCAGATCAGTCACGTGCGCTTTCGCGATTCGCCTACTCGTACCTGTCCCTCGAATATAAACCGATGGAGACCTAACCTCCAGGATTTCGAATGGACCTTTCCATTTCGGCGCTAATTTCGTGGAAAAACGTTGAGCTGCGTTGGATAGGAAGTGCGTCCTTCTCATTACCTTATCGCCGACGAAGAATCGCACGTCCTTGCCTACCCCTGTAGTACTGCTTTTCCTCCTTTCCCTCGCTTCGTCAACGAACCTCGCTAACAGATCGCACAATGCATATAAACTTTTTACCCGATCTACCCATATATCGGGGTCGCTCATCACTATTTTGTGCACTCTCTCTACCTCTCTATGCAAACCCTTGACCTGCCTAGGTTACCTTCCATAGATCAGAAACGCCGGTGACGAACAAAGCTATCATCGTCTTGAGAGTCCGGTTGCTGCATTCCACGAGGTTTGCTTGAGGATGATAGAGAGGTGTCGTAACGTGTTGAACACCGTTTTTCGCTAATACTCCTTTCAAAACCTTGTTATCAAACCCCTTCCCATTATCGGTCAGCAAATACTCCGACGCCTCCCAACGAAATAGAATTAGTTCCTCGAAAGTCTTCGTTACTGCTTTACCGTCTGCCTTCCGCAACAGTCTTATCTCCACACACCTCGTAAATAGGTCCTGTAATACCAACAGATACTTGTTTTGGCCTTTGCGTGATGGGAACTCCATTACATCTGCTGCCGTTCGACGATCCTTTTGCCCATTAGCCCGTGGGGTCCCGTTTGGCTGACCTTGTATTGCTGGCATTCTGGAAACTATGCTACGAAGGTCTAGACATCTTACCAGATACCCTTCCAGTAATATATTCGCACTACCTAGTCGTATGTTTTTTCCATCCCGCGGACACTCCGCTATAAGCTTCCCTCAATTCTCTCTCTCGCTGCTCCACTGACACCACTAGTCTCCACCCATCCTCTTGGTTCGTAATTGGATTGAGTAACGGATGGCTGCGGTATCGATATAGTATATCATTCTCCACTCGACAATTTGAGAAACGTTCTGGATGGGCTTTGACTTTCTCTATTTTCGCTACGTATTGCTTATCCGTAACCTCCGTAAATACCGCTATTTCCCCTTCTTCGTCTTCCTGCATTCGCTATAGTGCGTCTGGAACGGTGCGTGATTCAACGCACTTTTCCGGTGGATTATCTTGAAATTTCATTGTTGCATTTCCAATATCCACCTAACTGCTCTTCCCGCTGGCTCTTTCATCGCGAATAGCCACTCGAGGGAGCTATGGTCGGTTGTGACAGTAAATGATTAGCCTCCCAGGTAAGGGCGCAACTTCTTCTCTGACCAGACTACCGTTAAGCATTCTCTTTCCGTCGTTGAGTAGTTCCTTTCCGCCTTTAATAGCACTCTACTCGCGTACACGATCGGATGTAGGCCATCCTCTTTCTCCTGAGTTAATAGTGCCCCGATCGCATATCCGCTCGCATTGCAGTGCACCGTGAAGGACTGGGTGAAATCCGTCCTTGCTAATACGGGTGCTTCGCTAAGTGCTTTCCTTAGGGTTTGGAATGACTTCTCTTGCTCTTCCTCCCATTTCCATTCCTGTCACTTTTGAAATAATTTCACTAGGGGATCTTCTTCTCCGCATCTTGCTCTATAACTCTCGCATACCATCCTAACATTCTTAGAAATCTCCACAACTGTTTGACGTTTTTCGGTGAGGGATATTCCAATACTGGCGCTACTTTGTCTGGGTCCGGTCTCAGACCTTCGCTATCTAAAAGAAATCCCAAGTATTTCACTCTCTAATAGCAGAAATCGCACTTGTCTTTATTCACTACCATCCTTGCTTCCGTCAGTTTGCGCAATACTAGCTCTAGCCATCGGACGGGCTCCTTTAACGAGTCCGTCGCTATAATAATGTCGTCCAGGTATCCGAACACGACTGGTTCGAATTCTGGTCCAAATAGAGCATCAATAAGGCGTTGGAACGTCATAGGCGCATTCGTCAGTACGAATGGCATTCTCACGAATTGCCGCAGCCCTGAACCTGGGACAAATGCCGTATATATCCGGCTCGTCTCTTCCAACAAGACGTGAAAGTACGCCATACGTAGATCAATCGTCGTGAGATATTTGGCTTTTGGCAATTTATCAAGTATCGTGTCCATGTTCGGAATCGGGTATGCGTCCCCTTCTTCGTTACGTTGTTCAAATCCCTGAAGTCGATGCAAACCCGATAGGATCCATCCGATTTCCGAACCATGACCGGTACGCTACTGTAATCCAATGCCGAGTTTTGAGTTTCCGATGGTTCCTTGGCGCCACATCTTTTCCTCTTCCTCTTGCGCTATCTGCATCATTTTCGGGGACATTCTCCTTGGCCGATGTTTGTTCGATTCCGCGCTAGTCACGTCTATACGATGTTTTGTTAACCGCGTGATTCCTGGTGTGTCCGATGATAGTGGCAGTATTCTTTCCACTATTTCATCTATCGCTCGTCTCTCTGGATTTATGAGCTCCGAAATTCCTGCGCATTCCGAGGAAATCATCATTTCTTGGTTCTCGTTCGATAAAAATTTCCTCCACTCTCCCGACGCTACTCGCCACAATCCTTTTCCCAATTTCGCTTCGATATCCCAGGTCCTCATGAAGTCCATCCCCAGTATTATCTCGTTGACCGAGATGGGGATAGCATTGCCTACAGTTCTCCTAATTGACCGTCTATATCCAGCTTAATCTTCAGTAAGCCCGCTATTTTCGTCACTCCGTCCGTCACCGTTCGTCACTCCGTTCGTATATATATGTCGCTAAGCAATAATCTGTTATGAAATCTGGCTGTGATCTCTGGTCCCACTATGGATACTGCGGTTCCTAGAGCGAACAGCGCTTGGTATCCTCTCCCGTCTAATTCTATGCTCAAGAAATTTCGATTTTCCGAATTTGTTCCTGCTACATCCTCTTTAATTTCTTCGTCATTCTATCGTTCTCTCAGCTTCAGCTTTGCAATATCCTCGTGAACTTTAAGGAGTCGTTAAAGGCATTGTTCTTTTCTTTCCTGTTTTGCTTCCGTTTCTTTCTCAATTTTCGTTCCTCCTTACTGCTATCTGTTCCGCTCGTCTCTTCGCTACTCGAAATCTGTTTTTTGCTCTTCATCTTTTTCTTGCTCTGTGTTTGTTTCCTTCTTCCACTCCTCTCTGATTCATCGCTATTTCTCTCTTCGCTACTATTCTCCTCATTACTACTCTCTTCGCTATAACTCTATCTCCTCTGCTTACTCTGCTTCTTGTTATTACGCTTTCTTTCTGCTTCTTTATTCCACTGCCTCTCGTTATCTGTACTACTTCCATTGCTCTCGCTATTTTCTGAATCTGATTCTTGCTTTTTCGCTGAGTTTTTCTTCTCTGTCCTTCGTTCTTTCTACTCACTTCAGTAGTTATGGACCCACTATGCCCCGTCATAAAAAACTTGACCTTGACTGTGTGGAGGCTCAGTGCAAGTTGCTGACGAGGCATAGTGGGTCCGATGCTCTCTCTCTCTCTCTCTCTCTCTCTCTCTCTCTCACGTGTGCGATGCAGCTGCACTCTTATCGTGCATACCTCGGGGTATGAGTCATTGTTCACGTCGGATGTACAGCTCTTTTAAAACTCTCTCTCTCTCTCAAACTATTATTATAGATTCTCTCTTACTTCTCGGCGTTTACACCGCTTAGTACACACATACACACACTCGCTATAATATATAG
>UELV01098179.1:0-10105 GCA_900490015.1 Megastigmus stigmatizans | reverse complement strand
ATCACATAGTCTTAAAAAGGTTAGATTTCAGCTAATAACAGAGTGTGAGGCAATAAAAATAACACAATTTTGATAACACTGTCATTGGAAATATGAAAAAATATGTAAAATTTAATTCTAAGTCTTGATAATGTATTACAATCTGATAACAGCGTAAAAATTCGAAAAAATCAGGCTTTTCGCTAGTATTTGAACGCTTTATATTAAAAACCTTTATTAAAATAATACCATAATAAAAAGCGGAAAAATGTAGTCAAAAAATGTTCTCTAAGCTCTCAAATTGTAGCACAAATTGTAGCATGTAGAAAAATACGCAAAAAAATCAGTTTTTGGCTAAAATCGGGGTGGCGCACCATTTAAAATAAAAAAATAATTGCACTGTCATAAAGAGCGGGAAAAAATACATAAAAAACATGTATTTAAAAAGTGGCACCTTAAAAGCAAGGGTGTGTAAAAAATGATTTAAAAATTAAATAATTTTTTTTGGGCCCATATTTGAGGTTATGTGATCTGAAAAAATTTGTGGTTAGTTGCCACACGATAACCTACCTCTGTGATTTTTTACAAAAAATTTGCATGCAAAGAGGCGCCAGAATAAAATAATGTCAAAAAAACACGTTTTTCGAGGTTACTGCGCATGCGCATGAGATAGGGGGCTGAAAATTTGGCTGTGGAAGTTTTTTTTCAACTCCCATCGAATGGTGTATGATACATGCGTATTTTAAGAGGGGGCAATTTCACCATAGTAACCCGGCTATAGCCTTTCTTATATAATTTTTAAAATATTGTTAAATAGTTAAATTACTTACTTGGATGCCATTGAAAAAGAGCAAACAGTTTTTTTTAGAATTATTTTTTTTTATGATAAATAGTCCGTCTTTTTGTTTTTTAGATCAATGGACAAATTGGTCACGGAGATTTGAAAGAGGCAAAGACACAAGTTCCACAAACCTACCATTTCAATGCATTGAACACCTTACTACTTTTGAAACAATAGAAAATGAAGTTTACGAGGAAATAGTAAGCACAAATAGATATTATTGGCACTGAAACTAGTTTAAAATTATATTTAAATCATAAATTAAATGTATTACAGGTCAGCTTCTTGGCTTATCAAGATGGCTATGACGTCTCGGATGCCACTGCTAAATATATGTACAGTTCATTCGAAGTAAATGAAAATTTATTCAAAAAACCTTACGTGGAGTAGTGTTGACAAGGTTAATATGAAGGTAAATTTTTTATTTATTTAATCATAAACGAGCAATATGCCCTGAGAAATAGCTGTATATTTGTGACATATCTTGATTGAAATGCATGGTTCTATTTATTGGTTAGGCTAATAAAGGCACTGAAGGTCCTTTAGAATTTAATAGAATTTGTAAAGATTCAATTTGTAAAGAATTTCTAATTTTTCAAGCCAATGCTTCAGAATAATAATTATTAATTCCAAATTTATATTTGTTTACGATGCCCTAGATATTAATGGACAAATTGTATCAAAACACTGAGTATTTATGGGCTATAAATAATGCTCTTAAATGCAGCTGGAGTCTTTGGAGGAGAAGAGGGACGTACAACGAAGAAGAAGATGAGGCCATTGGTGCAATCTTCGATAGAACTGAGCAGGCACAACCTGAAAGAGCTGATGATTATTTCGAAGTCCCAGACGACCAAGCAGAACTATCTAGCGTCGAATTACGAAGAGTCTGAGTTATCTAGCTAAGTATTTTTGTATTGATAATTTATTGATGATTTATAATTTAATAATTTTGTGTAGGTCTATGTGGTTTTAAGCTTTAAAGCTTTGAATAAAGGAAATTTCCATATTTGTATATATATATATATGAATGGATATATATACATATATATAAATATATACATATATTTAAAATTTAAAATTTGAACAGTATATATTTTTTTTTTAATCCTTATAAGTAATACATTAATTTATACATTAATTATTTGCATATATTGTTTGCTTTTTTTCCAATTATCAATAAAATCAATCATTATGCTGGCAAACATCGAGTTTACCAAGAGTTGACGTCATTTTGCCAACACACTGTATTCGCAACTGGATATCCATGTGACTGCCACGTTGCCACACGCGTGAGGGCATTTCGCTCACATGTTGTGATTATCTTGGTTATGTGTTGGCACTAACGCTCCATCCCAATTATCACAGCTCTACTCCATTTCATATTGCATAGATGCATAGCTTGCACTTCTAATGCGTTATGGCTAGCAACATGTCTGAGGCCCCCATCACGTCGCCCCCGACATTCTCAAGTGAGATCTTCTTTATCGACTACTATGTATTGCTCGGATCCTCGACCTGGAACTTCTGATATTCACGGGACGCAACTCGCCTATCTTTTTGACTTTACATATCTTTCTTTTCTTCGGCAGGGCGGCAATCAATCTTCCGAGAAATACGAATTGTTAAGAGGAGCGGGTAAGACAGTCCACTTATGTGTTGACACTAATCCCCCATCCCAATTATCGTAGCTCTGATCCACTTCATATTGCATAGCTGCAAAGCTTGCACTTCTAATGTGTAACCACTTGTATCAATAATATCAAAAATACTTTACTAAATTATTATAAAATGTAAAATAAAATAGAAGCAGTTTTGAATCATTATTTTTACGTTAAATTAACTTATTTCATTTTCACCAATCATATTTCTCGTATAATTTAGCTTTTTAGTCATCATTTCGATTTCCTTTATCCTTGCTACTATATCGCCAGATTTATCTACAGAAGTGTTAAATTCTTCTTTTGTACTAGTATTGGTTAGTGAATTAGCTAATAAAACTTCGGAAGCTTGAAGGCTGATTTCGTTCCAAGCAAACACCATATCTTCTGGCAAGCTAAAACGGCTACAAACAGCAAACCGGACTACAACTTTATCCTTATATGCTCCTTCAATTACGTAGATTCTTCGTCTTTTCGTAATTCTGTCCAAAAGTTGTTTCGTCAAATCATTGTCACCCTGTCAAAATATCAAATGGATAATATAAAACAAATATAAAATAAATGAAATCAGATGATAAAAAAAAGTCATTACTGACCTTTATCCTAAAGCAGATCAGGCCCAATTTTACTTCTACAACAATTTCAAATCTGTCATCGCTTCTTACTAAATCTTCGAATTTTTTGGCTAATTCAACGTAACGTCGTATATGTTTTTGTAAGCCTTCCACTCCATATAAGCGAAGTACAAACCAAATTTTTAAGGCTCGAAACCGTCGTCCTAATGGAATTTGCCAGTGCTAAAAAAAATATAAAAAATATAAAAATATCAAGGAAATATTAATATGCATTCGTCTTTCTGAATTTTTAATGATTAAGAATATTTACTCTGTAGTCTGGTAATTTTCCTTCTTTGTCGTATGTCAAGTATACTCGCTCTACGTTAAAGGCTTCTGTTAAATATCGAGAATCTCTAACCCTGTACAAAATTTAAATATAACAAAATAAAAAAGCATGATAATATTACTTTTAAATTTATCTATTACTATTTTACATCAACAATTGAGACATAAATAATAAATTGCTCTATGACAAAATGATATTTTTTCTAATTAAAAATATAAAAACAAATTTTTGTTACTTTTTTAGTAAAAAAACAACTAATACATACTTAAAAAATTCAGTTCTTACATTCAAATTTCATTTCTAAAAAATATGAACTACGTATAATAGGAAAAATCGAAGTTAGAGTGCAGTTGCACTTTTAAATTCAGAAATTAAAAAAAAATAATTATGTTTTTAATTCTTTTTTTTTAAATAATGATTTTAAATATAATAGAAATTTTAGTTAGACGTATTAGGTAATTAAAATAAGTCTTCAAGACTTTCAATGAACTGTCAAAAATCTATAATCTATTAAAATTCAAATTCAAATACTTTACCAAAGAGCTGAACAGTCGAAGTTAACCAGAAGCCATTTATGAGGATTAAAATTGAAGGAGTCAACATATTCAATTCCTGACATTAAATAGCGATACTCTGGACAAACGAATGCTGCACCTAAAACATAAAAAATAATAGCTAACTTTAAATCTTGTTTATGACATTTTAAGGAAAAGTCGAAGGACTTGATTGTACCCATGGAGTATAGTCTATATGGATTAATTCACAAGTTGCAGTTTCATACTTTTCTCCTCGTATCGTCATACTGAATGAAATGTTCTGAAAATTGGTAGAAACTGTGGAAATTCACTATAGAATTGGAGTCAACAGAGAACATTGCGAAAAAACCAGAAAAAGTTTAAAAAAGTTACGTACTGCAACATGCGATTATTCACCTCGGCACCGCGTGCTGTCAAAGTGCCACTAATTTAAATGCCGAGGTGAATAGTCGCATGATACAATAAGTATAGTCGATTCTATAGTGGATTTCCAGAGTCAAATTTACCAAATTTCAGAACATTTCATTCAGTGTACGAGGAGAAAAGTATGAAACCGCGACTACTGAATTAGCTATACTCCATGGGTAAAACCATCCTTCAGCTTTCGCTTAAGAGGATGCTACAGTCGAAAAGTCGAAAATTTCGGAGATAAAAATCGCTGTGAATTACGAATTAAATTTTCGACGACAAAAATCTCTGTGAATTGTGGATGGAATTTCATAAAACTTGAACCACATAACAATTACATCATTACCGAGATGGTGACTAAGAGTTTTTTCCAAAAATTAATCTCTATCTTTATATACTTCGTTAAAAGATGGAACTGGCAAGGTAGAAATCTTTCAGACCATAACACATTCCTTTAAACGTTAATTTTTATCTTAGCTGCTAGTACGCACGGAAATTATCTCAACAACCTTCCAAAATTATAAATAAATTTTCATTTTATAACTTATATTTAATATTGAAATCTATGTTACGTCCCACTGTAATAAAATTCAGTTTTTCGTGGCTTATATTGTTTGTAAATGTGAATAAAATAGTAGCAATATTACAAAATTAATTGATTTAAGATTATCGAAGACGTTATATAGAATAAGAATATCATGAAAACTAACATAATCTTACCGGCATAAGCAGCATCAACGTGAAGCCAGATGTTATATTTTTTACAAATAGGGCCAAGTTCATC
Source organism: Megastigmus stigmatizans (assembly GCA_900490015.1). NCBI lineage: Eukaryota > Metazoa > Arthropoda > Insecta > Hymenoptera > Megastigmidae > Megastigmus > Megastigmus stigmatizans. Next base: position 4,993 of record UELV01098179.1, on the reverse strand, counting down.
GAGATTATCAAAGGCACAGGTCGGTGTAGTTCCTAAATTTGCACAAAGATAACATGGTATATAACCAGCCTCTATGTCTTTCTTTATGGTTTCAAGGAGTGTAGCTCCTCGCAAGCTACATTTTTCATCTGTTGGCAATAGTTTCATTGGTACTGCGCCAAGTAATCCGCTTTTCTCAACACTGGAATTTGCTTGGTCTGAAATTCAGAAGATTACAGCTTGGTAATATTAATTTTTAAAAATACATTTTATTACAATTTTTTAAATTTTAGTGTTATATATACGATTTTCCGAGCGCACTTTTTTCCCAATTAATTCGTGCCTATTTTCCGTAGCCGAACACGTTCGGGGCGCCAGTTGTAACGGGGCTGTTTATGCGGTGTGCAGCACCGGTGTACTGCACACTCCTACCTTTCCTGCACGTTGTAGCGGGAAAATCTACACGGGATTTTCCCCGCTGATCAAGTGAAACAGCCGCTGTACAAATGCGAGACTCTCTTGACGAGTCTCGCTTTCCGTTGCTCGGACTTTTGTATCGTGAGCATCGTGCTGTGCTCACGATTCCAGCTACTCAGTATTTGCACAGTGGAAACGCTTTTCCACTGTGCCCGCGGAGGCGGCGCTAATCGCGGGAAAAATAGGGATGTGGATTAATTCAGCTAAAGAATAATAACGACGTGATTCTATCTAAAGCTCGTATATTCTTCATAAGCTTACAATTCGCACTCTATACAACGCTCGCGAACCGAGAAGGCTTTTTCGCGGGAAAACACACGCACACAAGTCTCTCTCGCGAGCTCGCCTATCTCTCTCTAATCCGCGATACGCGCCACGCTCGCTGTCCTGCTCATCATCCTCGGTGCTTGCGCACCGTCGGATCGAGCGTACAATCGAATTAACGATTGAATCCTCGATTCAAACGCGAATTCGTTATAGTATATTAATATGTATTTTAAGTAATTTGGATTTTAAGTTTATAATTTAATAATATGTATGTATGTATATAGAATAACAAATTAATAAACTTTAATTCGATTTTTTTAAATAATTTTCTATTATAGTATTTCAATAAAATTTATAAAGAAAATTCTTCTATAAAGCAAAAGGTTATGAACTAAACATCTTGTAGAATGTCATTGTCTGTCAAACTAGTTTTGTATATTGTAAAAAGGGTGTCGGAGCCACTAATTTACTAAGTAATTTCTTTGCTTCAGTGATTTTGACCAGTGAATGAAAGATGTACCTGAGTAAATTTAAAAAAAGTTCTGTAGACTCCGATCGTTCCTTCTTTAGGTTAATTATTTTCATAGAAAATATCAAAATATACTATTTTATCAATAATCAAGCAAGTCCTACTAGCACTTATTTTAATTTGAACTCATAACTGAAAAAAAAGAATTATTATGACGAAACAAAACAAATAATTTTTACTAATATCTAATTTTTTTTATTATTTTTGCTTATTTTGGGACTATTTTTTTTATTTTTGTACATATTTAGTAAATTGTAAATATTTAATAAATGTATTGTGAATATTTTTATAGAATGAAAAGTTGCATATGGATGACTATCGCTGGACAGTTATTTAAAATAAGGATTCATCGATCATTATTAAACAAAAACTTGATAGAATTTTAGACTCACATTTTTTCCTCTGTAAGATAGACTGCTTAAGACGTGTACAGTCAACAAACCGTACGAAAAGAGTATACGAGAGAAAAATCTACGATATATGGTAGAAAGTTATACAATGAAATATGGGAGTTTTTGCTGGATGATAATCGATAAATTTTTTCCTTGTTATTAATATTTAAATGAATTAATTTAAATAAAAAATATGTGAAAACATATCCGAAACTGTTTACAAAATGAAAATTCTTTCACAACCCTTCTAGCAGATATAATGAAATCATGGGACAATAATGAATTACAAAATAACAATATTTATCAGTGCAGCTGTATCGGTATCGAAATACTCACAAAACATATATTTTTAGCATTTCCTGATTATAAATAAAATTGTTTAATTAAGATCAAAGTCCATGTTAACAATATTTTGGAATAGATTGGTGAAGAAGGATTAACCTTTGTTCATATAACATACAAATTTCTTGAAAGTTCCAGTTTCAAGAATTTTCAAAATTGTTTAAAAGCCATCAAAGCTGATGTGTCAAGATATATAAAGATATATAGCAATAAAGAAATCTTACCAGATGTATATGCTAGTAATTTTGATCTGATTGTCCCTTCATCCCATTCAGGGTGTTCTTTCTGTACCCGATTGATAGTGATTTCTTTAGCGACGAGTAAACAAAGGAGGGTGGATTCGCTTGCTGATCCCTAAATATTATAATAAAATAACAATTTTGTAGTAATTCCTGAAAACTCTTTGTTCAACAGAAAATGAGAATTCATTTCAAAACAGTATCAATTTTTTTATGCAACATCTCTGGTAGAAATTTATCCAGTATTATCGAGGCGCCCCGCTTAATAAGCCAGGTGCCCTGATAAAACTAGATAATTTTCTACCAAGGATTTACTAAAATCTTTTTTTTTTTTTTTATAATGCTAGGTACCGTGACTAAATAAAACAGCAACAAAATTTGCTATCACAAACATTAACTAAATCACTGCGAATTCATTGACACATAGCTTCATCAAATTTAAATGATAAATAAATTTAAATTTAATTATAAATAAATTAAGCTATAATTTTACCTATACTTTAAAATTTATATTTTTAAAAATGAATTGTATAATAAATTTTAATGAATAATAAATTTTAATGAATTCTGTAAGTTTGGCGAAGGGCATACAGAAATCTATTAGTACTTCTAGAAGGAAAAAAGGGAAAAAAGGTTTAATTGAGCGAACGTTGATTATCTAAATATACAAATTTTAAATGAGCCATTAAAAATATTTTGAACTTTGCTTGATGGACAGGAAAAAAAGGCATTCAAAGTCGTGTTTCGCGCACATTGTAGTAAAAAATATACTTTAATATATAGAAATATACCTTGCACGGGCGTAGATTGTCACCCTCGCTTCATTCGAGCTACAAACCACACCCGAGCCAAAATCGCCTGTTTCGCGCACTGGTATCTAAATGTATTATTTTCTTTATACAATTTTTCCTTTCCCTTGTTTGAAATTTTGCAATCAATTTTTGTAATAATCATTCACTTTTCACATAATTTAACTTTTAAAAATGAATGATAAACATCGATCAAGCGAATGTGCTGATCGCATGCACACGATCTACGAAGAAAACGGATCAAAAACCTCAGAAGAGAGGAAAATTGAGTGGGCTGAGGCAGTTACGAATAAATTGAAATTGTTAGATGAGAGGCAAAATACTCTCGATAGGGTATCAAATTGAATAAAAATTTTTATCCACAAGCCTATCTCTCAAACAAGATTATTTGAGTGACAGGCTTGAACCTTGTTTCAATCAAATATTTTTATTAAACGAAAAAGTCCGTGAACTCAACAGAGAAAGCGAGGAATTAAGTACTGTAAGTTCTGGATTGATGCGTACAGTAAATTGTTCTAGGCAGAAGTAGATTCTGAAGATTTAACACTTTTAAAGAACTATTGTCTCAGTCAGCTCGACCAAACTACCGACAAAAACCAAACCGAAATGAATAATACTCGCGATTTAGTCAAATCGAAAATCGATGCCAATAAAGAGTCAGCTATGCCTAAGAATTTGTCGCGAAAAATTAAATTCGCGTTACCCGAATTTAAGGGACACGATACGGAACCAATGAAATTTTTAGCTGAACTAGAATAAATATATTAATTTAATGAACCCCACTGAAGATAAATAACCCTGCGTGATATTGCAATCCTCAGAAGGATCCATGTAAGAGTGGTGGTTTCTCCAGCAAGACGATATATATGATTGAAATAAATTACGCAACATACTTTTTCGGTGTGGCTACTTGACGTCGAATACAAAGAATCTGAAATAGTAAAGAAAGTAATTTATCATTTTGATAGGGAAATTCGCATAAATGTAATCGCGCAATAAATCGAAAACAAAAATAGTTTATTTTGCACATGGTCAGAATATGACGTAGACAAAGTCAAAAACCAATCAATTGAAACCCGGAAATGAAAAATTCTGAGAAAATTCGGTTAAATGAGAACGCAAAAAACATGAACAAATAAAGTCCTATAGTAAGTCGTGTAATTCAGAAAATTTAAAAAGCAATAAGTTCGAGAAATCTTTGAAAATAAAATCTAAGGCAAAACAACAATTTCGAAATTTCGATAAAAAATATACAAATTATCGGCAACGAGAGGCACTTGTGACTCAATAAAAATAGACAATTACGCTGAAAAAAAAAGTAAAACACGATAAAAATTTGCATCATTTTCGAAGATCCACCAGATGAATTATGAAGTGATATCGAGCTAGAAGGTATAAATTTAAAGATCGTGCAATGTTCAGAAATAAAAATTCTCACAGAAAAAATAAAATTAAATGCATTCATCAATACTGAAAGAAAAATTACGCGTTTATCGGAAGAATTTTATTTTAATAATATAAGGGATTAAAGGATAAACCAAAATTACGTATAAGTTTTAAAGTCATAAAAGGGGCAACGGAAGCAAAGTGTTTAAAATTCCAAAGATTATTATAAATACGACTTTCGGAAATTTGTGTACTGCATTAATCTATATAATCGTTCCAAAATTAATCAAAGATTGTATTATCGGATACGACTCATTAACCCTTTAACGCTCAAAAGGCCAAAATTTTAACGTCAACTTCAAGCTCGTGCCATTCAATTATAACCCGTGTGGAAAAAATTTTAGGATACATATTCTTATGTAAAAAAATCTCATCTTTTGAATGGCATCGCCAAATTTGTCAATATATGACCGCAAATGGTTTATTTTTAACAATAAACAAAAAAAAAATGCAGATTTTCAATATTTTTTTTCTCTTAAAGCATTTTTTAAACTATGTTCTCGGTACTTAAGA
>UELV01098176.1:0-12351 GCA_900490015.1 Megastigmus stigmatizans | reverse complement strand
TCGTAGAGACATCGCGTCTGGGCTGGTACCTTAGTTAGGACCACCAGAATCCGAATCCGTAGGGTGTCAGTAATTGGGTCACCGTGTCCCAATTACTGGATTCACTCATATTCGTGTATAGAAGCCTCGCCCGAGTACATATAGTCTATTCACGCTGGAATAGCTCGTACGAATCGCATACTAGACACGGAATTGTAAAGCTAAACTGAGAATCGCCGATAATTACAACTCAGCATATTTTTACTTTGTTTCAGACATCTCTAAATGTCCTCCACCACCATCTATGGAATAAATACTTTATTTTTTATTACTTTTCATAAACAGTTGTACCATTTATTCACGAGTTCACCCCTTCCCTAAACACCCTGGTATACTCGAGCATCCGGGGGAAGGTCTTAACGTTACAAAGGTACTCACTTGATTCACTGGTACAACTTTTATTTTAGGGCCGCACCCTTAACTTAATCATAAACAGGGATGAATGATTTCTACAAAAATGGTCTAAATACAAGATGCAGCTAATTCAATCACTTTGCACAAATTTTTTTGGGGCGTTAAGGGCTCAATAAAATCTTATTTAGTACCTAGCTAATAATACTATATTTCATCCCATACCATTTTTTCTTTGTTTGACAACGTTTACATAACTTTTTCGTGATGCTTCACATTCTGCCGAATCCAGAACTACGACGAGGACGTAGTGAATCAAGGTTCTATTTTTTTGTTTTTTTTTTAATTTTTTAGTTTCTTTTTTGTTTTTTTTTTAGATTCTTTTTTATTTTATTTTTTATATATAATTGAGAATATGTGATAAAATTAAACGTTGATACTTATCCACGCAGAACACTGTGTTAGATATTAACATCATAGAACTCTTTAAAAAGCTATATGCGGATCATTGTTGTCGAATAATATAGACTTCTTATTTCTATAGCTTTTTTCTTTATTTCTCGTGATATTTGACAATCATTTAAGAAAATTGTTATTCCTTTTCTAGCAGAGTTCATGTCCTCTTCGGGGAATTTTATTTGATTGCGCAAACAAAGTGTATAAACCCATACATAAACTCCACAGTTATTTTCGAATTCGGTTTTTTTTTTTATTTTTTTTTGAAAATAAAGTTGGTATGTTTTTTGGTACAAACAATGACCATTTTGATCATTTGATTTCGGGTACAATTTTATAGAAGTCAATAAATGCACAGATTCTTTGTATCCATTCAGGCATTTGTTCTACATGCACTGAATTTAAATAAACTATTGTTTTAAATCTATAAATGCAATTATCCAATGCTGCAACGATTCTTCATGTACAGGCAGAAGCCAGATTTTATAATTCCATGACTAAGATGCAATTATCCATTTTCTAAAGCCAGGACTAATATATCTCTTATTTAACATAGAAGACACTAAAAAGTTTCAAATGGTATAACTATTTTATTTTGTGAATTTGCCATTGTGGACATTAGAAGAAAGAATGCGTTGATAACATTATCATTTAGTTTTTCTGTGAGTAGTAAAGTCTGAAAGCTCTCTAAATTCATATGAAGACCAGCAATATTTTTTGTTATATTTGACAAGTTTGGGGGGTAATCAAAGTGTATATCCAATACGTTCTGGGGGTTTTCAGGCAATATTTGATTACTGACACTTTCGGTATTTAGTCGAATTCAATTATTTGTCGTGAATCTATCCCGTCAAGTATTTTAACTTCATTTTTCATGTATCTATTTTCATTTTTCTTTATTTCAGCAGAACTTAATTGAAGAGTCTTATCTGTACACCTAGAATGAAACAGAATTTACTACATCCACGTCGTTGTTTCTGAGTAACACTACAAGTAAGATTTGAGATGACGGTAAGGTTTTTTCTTTAAAAATAATCACTTTGATTTTTAAATGGCTTTGAAAATTAACCTCAAGGTCAAGACGACTAAGGTCTTCGGCCTTCAAGCCTACTCGAACGTTTGTTTATTCATAAATTCTCTAACGTTCGAAGAAGACAGCTCTGAACGTTTTTTCAATATTTGACTTTGATTTGACCTTCTGAGGGTCACGCTAAGAAATTAAAAAATATCATTTCTAACGCAAAATTTACCGTTCTTTCCGAATCTGGTGTCAAAAATAGGGGTTCCCATTGAAAAAAATTACTTTGTCCTTTAAATAAATATTTAGTCATGAACTTATTTCCACTCTATTTGCTATTCTAAGTTCATCGATGGAGAGGTATATGAAATTAGTTAGGACAACTTTAACAGGAAAATTTGTTTCAATACAATTGAGTAAAAAAAAATAGACAAAATTTTTTAGAGAGTCAAACTTTAATTTCAACAAAATAGTTCCCAGAAAGTACAAATGGAACGTTAATTACTGTATGGGATGGTATTTATGTATATATTCAAAAAAGTTCTAATTATCGGTACCAAAAAATTTCATACAGCAACCACAAACATCGATGTTTGATAAAACCAATGATCGCAGAGACTACGAATGGCTTCCTCGTAGATGTTTATGGCCCGTATTCAGGTAACTATTCCGATTCAAAAGCCCTATACGAAGTTATGTCAGAAGATTCTTTCAAAGAATTGTTTTTTTAAGTCACATTTTTATTGTAGATAGAGGTTTAGGTAATCCCAAAGTTATAAAATAATGGCTACACTGCTAAAATACCATATATCTTTGATAAAAATAAAAAACAATTAACGGTTGAACAAGCCAAGAAATCGAGAATAGTAACGAAATTGAGATATGTGGTTGAAATCGTCAACGGAATCCTGAAATCAAAATTTTGAATCTTTGACCACATGTGACTGTTAATAAAAGCAATCCTCATTTGATGGAGGATTAAAATTCTCGCATGTATTATTTGTTCGTAATACTTGTGGCCCCTGGACTGATGTATCAGACAAAGGCACCTAAATATCCTTACAATTTTTAACAATTAGTAGATTTCATTGTTGACTGTAGTTGCTTTCTTAAAAAAAATAGTTAAAATTACTGAATTATCTTATGTACCTGTCAAAGCTTTGCAGCTTAGGGCTATCATTTGTTCTGGTTAGGTGATCGATCAAACCAGTAATAGGTATGCATAGCCCCTTTATTTATTTGGTCGCCGGTAAATATACCAATGCTTCATATCCAAGCTTTCCCATTTTTCCGATGTTGTCTGTAACCAGGATGATATTTGAATATACTTTAATAAAATAAATCTTATTTTAATATTAAGCGATTATATACTTGTTTATAGTGGAAAGAACATCCCGAAATTCTTACATTAGGGAAATGCACTTTTGCACTATTTTAATTTGTGCACGTTCGAAATCGCTCATTACTGCCTGAATGTTGTCCTTCAGAGCTGGCACAATTTCAAAAATGAATTGCCACATCGCAGCATACATTTCTGTGGTTTTAGATGAACAGTACGCATAAATCGTTGGAATAACCTGCAAAATACGATAGTATACGTAATCAAAATGTTATACTAATCGATTGTATAAAATTGTTTGTACTTACTGCATCAAGTTTCCGAAAATCTATAATAAAAACTTACGCAATATTTTAATTTCTAGGAATAATCTACATTTAAAGAAAAAACTTTGTGATAAATACATAAAGTTAAGTAGCTTACAGGAATTTTATAAAATAAAGTATAGAAACTTTAAACGTACCGTAGCAAAACAGCTGTGTACAATTTGATAAGGCTTCCAGCATCCCATCGTATATGAAGACAACTGCCTTCCTAATTCCTAAACTAAACATTAAAATTACATTAAATATTTCTTTTATTGGTACTTAGCTTCCTTAAATTTAATTATTTGTTCTAATATATTATATGTATTTTATAAATAATTTTTGTAAAAAATTTTTATAAAAATTTATAAATAAATTAAACAGTGAAAACATAAGTTACAAAAATACATTTTCAATTTTAATAGATACTATTGCAAATAATAAGTAATTAAAAACTCTTTTTATATTGTAAATTTTTATATAAACCTCATTTATACATAAACAAATACACGCACGTACCCACACACAAAAAAAAATCGCTTATTTATATCTAGAAATCCTTAAAAAATGTTCCTCTTTCGTTTTTAGAAAAAAAGAATTTTTTCATGATTACAAAGCTTCCTTGATAAGGAAACAAAAATAAAGTAAAACTAAAATTGTAACTAAAAGTGGGACTATGCGAGTGCGTGCAGGCAAACCTCGTAGTATACCACCAGTATTTTACTTCCGAAACACTGCTTTTAGCCAGCTCTACTCGCGCTTATGCTCCACTCTTCCTCTCTCTCTCTCTCTCTCTCGTCCTCTAAAGCTGGCAAGCATAGAGAAATAGAGAGAGAGAGAGAGAGAGAGAGAGAGAGAGAGAGAGAGAGAGAGAGAAAGAGTGGGAAGGTAGATACGGGAGAGCACGAGTTAAGTGGGAGAGGCCATATATTTGAAAGAGGCCTGGCCTCGGAGGGGCCGTGAATACCTTAATAGTCATAAGGTGTATCCGCCTCGGCTGCTGCTCCATGCTTATATCCAGCGCATATGTATAGGTATATATATGTATTCAGCGTTCAGAGTTGTCCCCGACGCGGGAGACGCGCAATTCCTCGCTTTTGCGGCTCTCTCGAGCGATGCCGACGTCAAATTTCGCCGAGCTCCACGCGATCGTAAAGCCGAGCAATTTCCGGCAAAAGGATTTTTTATTGGTTTTCGGCTGTTTTGACTGTTGATGGTCGACCTGTATATTTTGCTTGACTAAATTGTATATTATGCAGCTAAAATGTTTTGCGTTTCTTTTTAAAGTGCCTTAGCTAATCGAAGCTGGTCGAACTGGTGGATTATTGTTGATGGAAATTTCAAACGTTCTTTGAAAATTACAAAGCGAATTACAGTAATTATAATTAAATGTAAAGGAATGCACTCTAGTAGTAACAGTTGCAATAGTCAGACGTTCATTGAGTATGAAATATATATGTCATGTTGTGTTGAGTAAAACTTGCACTCCATTATTTATTATTTAAAAAAAAAATAGTTTTACTATTAAAAAAATTAACACCGAATGCTGTATACTTATTATTAACACAAAAAAAAAATCATAAAAAAGATAACACACGTTTTTCGAACATAAAATACTTGTATACTACTCAAAATATAGATTATCAAATAGTAATAATCGTAAGATAATAAGAATTGGTCAAGAAGCGAGATAAAGAATTTCATTATACGACGAGAAAAACTATATCGCATAGTTCTACGGTCTCGAAATCGTAAAAATTAAAATATGTACTTTTTTGAGAATTTTGTACACTGTAAGAAAATATTTTGCTCAAGCTACGATTTATTCATCTCAGTGTAATACTTGAGCGCAAAGTATAAAGTTTAGTTCGGAACATGACACGTCATCAGGACTGGTGAAAGTAAGAGTCACGTAAAGACGATTACGAATATTGCAGGACAGTATTAATGATTCGGTAGCTTGAAGATAGAAGTACGCAAAGAACAATTTTCATCAATGCATCTTGTTAGGTAAAAGAGAACCAGTTTAAGATTTCTCATTTCCCAGACCAAACTTGACATAATCTAAAAACTATCTACAAATTGTACCAAGAAGTTATTATTTTAGCGCCATGAAGATTCTTGAAATTCAGTTACTTGGCATGGCTGCAAATAAATTTGTTGTGATATTACAATGGCCCTTGGTCAATGAGAATATTTCACAGAAACAGGTAAATGTGCTTCCGTCAGCAAATCCTTCAACACTTTGTATTCCATATATACAGAGACTCGATTTACACGAAGCAGCTCTAATAAATCCATCCACTAAAATCCCAAGCTGCATCGCTCCTATATCGAAAAAAATAATGCTCAATGCCTAGAGAAACTCCGATCCACCGAAATCCCGTATAGAAAGAGGCTGAGAATACGCTCGCGCACTTGGCTCTCTATTAGTCGTCGAGAGCCATTATGCCGCGCGCAAGACGACCATCGGCTCCCCAGTCTTTCTCTCTACACACACACAGTCATACGTACATAATCAACGCGCCTGCGCGAGTCTATCTATCTATCTCTCTCTCTCCCTGCCCTGCACACGAGTTTGCATGAGCAGTTTAACTCTCTCTCTCTCTCTCTTTCTCTACAGCCAGAGCAGCAGCAGCAGCAGCAGCAGCAGCACACCCCCCGCGTCAATTAATCTTGCCCAGAATGCAATAACTGTCCAATCTGCTGCTCCTGGCGGCTGGGCTGCGTCACGTGCTTCCTCTCTCTCTCGCTCTTTAGAACAGTCAGTGCAGATATGCTGGAGAGGGAGAATGGCACGCGAGTCAGGATTCTCGCGCCAGCGGAGAGAGACAGAGAGAGAGAGAGAGAGAGAGAGGGCGAGGAGCTTCTTACATTTAGTGGACGAGGAGGGGGAGAATGAACTGCCGGAGGGTTATATAAGCGAGATTTCGCCCGAAGGATGAGGCATCTGGGATGAGCTCTCTAGCTTGCCTTCTTTCTTTAAGCTTTTTTCCGTTCTGCAATTTCCTTCGGTGGATTTTTTGGGCTTCTGAATTAAATGGAAGGGTTATTGCTGCGAGAGCTAGAGTCATTTGTGATTTTCATAGTTTCAGAAGCAGATTCGCGAATTTATTGCTTGATGGTAACAACATATAGGCGATTCCGATAAAATTGAATCGACTTGCGGACCTAAAATACTTAAGTTGTATTGATACAATACTTGGGAATATCGAAAGAGGTACGTTCAACGAAGTTCTATGAAATCATATATTAGAATAAATGAACCCAGTAGAAATAGTACAGGGCTTGGTCAGCCAATAATTTCTTTAATCTTTTTACATTCAAATTATTGTGGTATAACGAACGAGCTTGGAGATTCGAGTAGTTATTTGGATCAAAATATAAAGTGTCATTAACTAAATTATGGCTGCGACGCAGGTATTGCCGCGATAAAAGATTACTTCCAAGGAATTGTATTTCAATAGTTATAATACCCGAACAAAAGATGTACACATTATACTAATTGATCTACAAGCTGTAATCTTCGTTTATAAGGAAAAACACACATCAATTCTTGCGTGCTAGATCACAAGATTAGACATCATATAAAAAGTATTGAAATTTCAGCATGTTTGAGCATTAGAATCCGAATTAACGTTCGATAATTAATATACGAATAAAAGAATACATTTTTTTAAATTTATCTAAAGCTTTAAAATCTCTAGTTAGAAACATTGATTTTATTTTCATAAAGAATATAATTGTTTTTTATAATATAAAAGCAAGTAAATAAATATTTTGTAATAATTCTTATTAAATATATTTTAAAAGTAAAATAAAATTTTACAAACAAATATATCATAAAGTTAATCCATTAAACGAATCCAAATCAAATCCCCAAGTGTAGAAACATAGACAAAAGTTCTTTAGTACCGCAACTCGAATCCGTCAGAGCCAGGCACAATCACATTTCCACCGAAAATCGCCGACAAATTAATAATAATCAAAGCAAGCGTGCCCCAATGAATAATCCGTAACGAGCCACTTGCAGCATCACATTTCTCAGCCTCTCGTATATTTACGATAAACAATAAATTAAGGTCCTCGGGCGGCGAAGTCGTACGGAATCGCTCGGCGCCTCGATGGATTTAAGCGGAAAGGCATTAAAGCGAAGGGCACCCCCCGTCGACTTGGCCCAGCACGGAACGAAAGCAGAAAAGGTATATATGAGTTGGGGGGAGGAGGGTGGAAACGAGGACGGCAAACATATTGGACCTTTGAGAGAGCGGGACAGTTTGCTTAATTGCCGCAGTGCCAATTTTTGTTATTGCCCAGAAGTGGAGCGTATAGCTGGTGTCTCTTTCTGTGTGTGTGCGCGTGTGTGCGTGTGTGCGTGTGGGTAGTAGCCTTGCGGAACGCCAGCTATTTGCGATTTTCATTAACCAATTTCTTTTTCAAACTCGGTGCTCCGGTGTATACACACTGTTCGGCTGCAGTTTGTCATTCTTGACAAGTTTGTTTTCTAGAGAGCCACGGGGCGACAGGATGACTTTTGCAGCGAGAGGAAAATTTTAGAATGCCGCTTTGTTTGCAATTTAAGATAGAAACGTCGGGACTACAATTTTCACTCGCTATATGAAATTTACTAATAAAAATAGAGGTATAAAATATCCGATGAGGACGTGTAAAATTGATTTTATAGAAGAGAACCGATTAAAGTATGCTATTTTACGTATACTATTTTTGAAAATAACGCAAGGGAAGGTAAAATGAAGGATGCAGAATAAATTAAGTAGAGTTATCAAAACAGAAATTCAAAAATAATGATTTACAAATGGTAACAGCGTTTATTTTTAATAATAATAATCATAATAATAATCATAATAATGATAATAATAATAATAATAATAATAATAATAATGTTAATAATAATAATAGTGACAGTAATATATCAATAGCGAGGTCTAATTACAATAATTACATAATAGCAAAAGTTTACAACAATAAAAACTCGGATAGCGAGAAGATGCGGGAGAATAGTTAAATTCTCCATTTTCAAGACGAGCGCTACACTTGTTCTTTTTTTTCTTTCTTCTTCATTTAATCGTATTATTTATAATTTATCAATAATTTAGCGTTGAATAAAGTCTTATTCATCTTCGGTGGTCGCTCGTTTTTTGCTTTCCTTCTCTTGCTCCTATTTATAGACTTTTCTTTTATATATATATAATCGACTTGCGTTTGTTCTTGTTTTTAATATGTATATATTTATAGGCTTACCCCGATCTACATCATAATAGTACAGAACTACATATAATATTTACAAATCTTTTGGTCACACTCGAATACCTTGTTCTCAGAGAGCAAGCAATAGTCGTCAAACTTTTTACCCTATAATTTTATTATATCCCTTCCATTCTAGACAGTCGTCGATTGATCCTTTTTCTCTTCTTCGTTTTATACATAATATCGTTCATTTTAATTGTAGGTGATAAGTTTCGCACGCGCAAAATAAATAATGGAATATTCGTCTCTCGCACGCTCCCATTCATTCTCTAGATTCTCTTAAGTACTAAATAACAATGAACGATGAAAAATTGTTGGTTCTCCTCTTATTGGCGCATTCGAGTAGTAGTTTTTCTTGCGCGCAAATAAGAGAGGAAACTAAAAACTTCCGCGGATTTAAAAACAACGAAATCCGACGGCTTCGATTGCACTGGTAGATAAGCAGCTTTGTTATAATTTGTGTCTTTTGTTTCTTTCCTATTACATGTTTAACCGCCAGGCGCGTATTAAAGTAATGTCGATGTGCCTTATGGTGATATAATATAATATACAGATTCAACTCAAGCCAAGAGTAGAGTGCTTCTCTGCGAATTGACAGTTTAAATTACCCTACTTTTATTACAAGTATTTTGAGAGTCTTTTAAAATGATTCCTGTACACGCGTTAACCGGCGTATATATAGTCTCGAGTAAAATCGGTAGCGCAGCGTGACGATACGCTATTATCTCGTGCGCGCGGCTTTATACAAATTTTGCACGTTGAATTTCTCAGTCAGCGCGGTTTTGTATAAGCATCAGTCCATTCCTTAATCAGATTTTGTACTAATTGTAATGAATAAATACATGAGGAATCAATTTCACATGATCAATGTGTAAGCGTAGTAAATTTAAAACGAAAAACGCTAACGTCGTAAATAATTGCGCAGTGATTTCACAAATTCTGATAAAAGCATTTTTTTTTATTAAACTTTACGATAATTACGTAAGTATAGTCGAGAGTTTATTTTATAAAGATACGTATTTTGTTTTGCATTCGTCGTCGCCAATAAAATCTAAAAATCGCAATATCGATTTGCATTTTCGCCTATATATATATATATTTAAAAATCTAAGTTTCAACACAAATTTTCGCTAATATCGTTCATACGCTTAACAGAATTAGAAACTCAGTAGCTATAGCGCAATAATGAAATGCATATGGCAAGCCAGTTTTTCGCAGGCTGATTTATTCGAAGAATCCAGTATAGAAAAATACGAAGGAAGATAAAAATTTAAGTAATGCCATGCGGATCGGTAACATTATTGTACTCGATTCCTCGAACAAACACGATATGCACACATCAATTGTGTGCCTTCCATTCCCGATGGTCTCGCACTCGCGCATCCTCCAATTTTACTCGAAACTATCCGCGCGAAAGCACCTGCGTCCACATATCACACAGTCCGCGCCCAACAAACTCACATATCACACAGACAGACAGAGATAGAGAGAGAGGGATAGAGAGAGAGAAAGAGGAAGAGAGAGAGAGAGAGAGAGAGAGAGCATCGCGTCGCTAGTGGCCGTCGTGATCCTTCGAGATCCGCAGATCAAGCGGCAAAGTCCGTAGGAGCAGCAGCTCCGCGGATCCGCGGATTCACTGCATGATCGAGGTATTGGCGGCGACCGCAGCGGCAGCTACAGCCGCGGCAGCCGACAGTCCATTGATGGGTTGGCGATGGTGCGTCGCGGCTGTGGATCCCGTGTTGGGTGTCGCGCCTCCTCCATTGGCTCCGGCGCCGGTGCTACCGCCGTTGCTCGAGCTCAGGTCGGCGTGCTGGGTCTCGCGATGACGACGCAGATCGACCTTGCGCTGAAAGGCCCGACCGCATAGATCGCAGGCGAACGGCTTGAAGCCCGTGTGCTTGCGCGAGTGCGTTATCAGGTTGCTGCTCTGTGAGAAGGCCTTGCCGCAGACCTGACACTTGTGTGGTTTTTCACCTGGAATGTTAAAAGAGACGTGTGTTGATTAGGGATTTTTTCTATTTTTTTTTCTTTTTTTTCATTTTGTTGCGGGGAGATTAGAGTATAATCGATGGTATATATATATACTTTTTTTTATTACGAGAATCGTATGTAAAATCAATTTAACGTGTATTGTAACAGATATATTAATGATATTAGTGTATTCGTAGCTATTAAAAGAGTATTCTTGATTGGCGTAGGTATATATGTCCACAGTTTATCGAAGTATACTTCTATTACTATATTATTATTATTATTATTATCGATGTATTATAAAATAATACAGTGTTATAGTTAATGTTTGGCTAATCGACGCATATCACATACGAACCAATACGATTTATAGGTAAAGTTTATTTAGTGTTTCGATTTATTTTTCGTTCTTTTTCTTTCCTTGTACAAGTATAACATATATTTCGATAGTAAACGTGTAATAGAAAATCATGGAAGAGACTGGCTGTAACGAAGGGATTCCTTGTTTCAGCTTCGCTAAAAATCAATATCAGCGAAAGTGCACGAACACACGCTAAAACATTCCCAGCGAGATCAGGTGAGACAGCCAACGACTTTGTCCATCGAAAAATTTGTCCATTCGTTCGTCAGCGCACGTCATCGACGTGAGTCTATACGGAGGCGAAAGAAAAAAAGAAGGTATAAGAAGAAGAAAAAGAAGAAGAAGAAGCCATCATGGGTGGCACGATAAGAGCGAAAAATCCAACCTTTCCTATCCCCCAGATTTCTCACTCTCAACGCATCCCGGCAGCAGAAGCAGCAGCAGCGGCAACATCAGCATCAGCATCCTAACCCACCACCACCACCACTCGCGACAAATTCCCCTCCTCCCTGTCTTCCATCCAACCCTATTCTCTCCCATTCCGCCATCATTACATCTCTCCCTTCCTCCTATCCTCCCAACCTCCCCCCCCCACACACACACGTGTATATAATAAATCGCTGAAATCGATCGTCCCAGCAGCAACATCATCGTCTCTCTCCCTCCTGCACATACATAACCTCCCTCCAGGCATTGCAAGAACTGCAGGGTTAATTCTAACAGACCAGCTCTCTCCCTCTCTTTCTCTCTCTCTCTCACACACACGAACACGCAGAGAGACTACATTTATCCATCCCTCTCTCTCTCTCTCTTTCGTAGGAGGCAAAGAGAAGGTGGTATCCGGGATTCGGGGCACGCCCGGTCAAGATTTCCTCCCGAGCGAGAATCTCAGCCGCCCCCGCGCTCCTGCCGCTGCCGCTGCTGCTGCTGCTGCTGCGAAAAGAGATGGAGAGCGAGAGAGAGAGAGAGAGATAGAGAGCGAGTGAAGAGCTGTGCTCTGATTGGCGGCCGGAGGCGGCTCCAGCCCCTCGTTACCATAGCGACGGCCTTATCCGCGAACGAGTGAGACGGCGAGATACTGCTATCCGATACGCCAGCGCCATCTATCTCTTCCTTTCTCTCTCTCTCGCTTGTACGCTCTCCCTCTCTCTATCCGTGATAGCGAATAAAGTTGGCGAGTATATATATATATATATACATACGTATGTATGTAGTGAGAGAGAGAGAGAGAGAGAGAGAG
>UELV01098171.1:5352-51616 GCA_900490015.1 Megastigmus stigmatizans | reverse complement strand
CGCGTACACGGCAGAGAAAGCGAATTCGGAACAAAGTTTCGTCATTGCGAAATGACACGAGTGGTCTTTATAGCATCGAGAGAGAAAGAGAGAAAGAGAGCCCCTCTCGCGCGCCGCTGGAGCTGTATTGACAAAAGTGTCGCCTCACCCTTGCCGATCGTCCTTCTTTTTCCTTCTCTCTTCTTCTCATTCTCTCCTCGTTCCTCGCGTATATAGTTTCGTCGCGCCATTTCCCGATATTACCAGCCGTGGCGGCTCGTCGCAGTCGTCGGCATCGGAGAGAGAGATGGAATGAGAGAGAGAGAGAGAGAGAGAGAGAGAGAGAGAGAGAAGCCGATTTTGCCGGCTGCGCTCTAATCGCGAGAAGTACAGAAAGAGGCGTGGGGCGAGCTACGAGGAGAGTCTCGGCCAGAAAAACGAATGAATAGTCGCATGGAGGAATAACTCTTGGGAGAATCAGCGCGCGAGTCGGACGCTCTGGGCACTCCATCAATTCGATTAAAGAGATTCGTGCCACTCTTTTTTTTGTAATTCTATTTCTCGCAAAGTTTAAGAATCCACTCAGAGGTTTTCTACTTCTTCATTTTTAGGAACTAAGAGCGCAGTTTCTTCATCCGGACCACGTGGATTTGTGAAATTTAAAAAATTTTTGAAAATATACTCGTAACGAGTATGGAAGGGTAGGAAAAAATGTCATCCGAATCGGTAATGTGAATGTGAAAGACCAGGCCGGTTTTACGCGGAATTACTCCAGAGCCATTCTGCGACGTTCGACGTTTTCCCAACGAGAAAGCGAAATTCCTTCCTGTCTCCCCGTTCTCTCGTCGACTCTCTCTCTCTCTCTCCCTTTCAGAAGCTCGAAAGCTCTCTCTCTCTTTCTCTCTCTTTCTCTGAGAAGGAATATCTGCCATTTGCGGTTAATCAGTCTTCGCGTCAGACGTCACGCTTTCATTATTTGTCCTTACCGCGCCACCTCCTTTTTTTAGGAATGTTTTTTCTCCTTTTGGGAAAAGCCGGCGCGCGCTGCGCGGAATCAGCGAACGAGATGCACCACCTCCGAAATGAGACTTGTGCGGCTCGACTGATTATTGATGATCACATCTGCTTTTTTTAGTAAAAAATGTCTCTCGTGTACTTTTTTTAGACGTAGGAGTTTATTAAAACGTGGGGTACAAAATGTGCATAATTCTCAAAAAATTAGGAATTGGTTAATTATTAGTTTAGCACAATGAAAGATTTTATCTTTAATAAAATGGTTGTATTTTTTCTAAGCAAATTTATTTTATGTATTAATTTATTTTAATAAAGTCAAATAATAACTACGAAATCATTTTTTTTTCATTGACCTTGCATTGGAATTTAGTTTAATTTTCGAAATCAATCAATTTTAAGAATAAATGGCATTTTGTGTTTAATTAGCCATGTTAAATTTTTAATATAATTAATGAATTAAATAACATTTATAATTATGCAGAATAAGTTAATATAATATAAATATATTATGTCAATAATTTTTCAATGAAATTGATAACAATTTATAATAATAGATTTATGAAGTTAAAATTTCTTAATCAATCTAACCTAATTTATTTCATTATTAAAAAAGACTTGAAATAATCCATGAAGAATTAGAGAAATTATACCCACATCTGTGCACTTACAAATACACAAATTAGGCTGCTACATGAAGAAAAGAATTATTGCCATTAGCACTAAAGATAGCTTCGACGGTATATAGTGAAATTACCTGAAGGAAATCACTAGTCTTTTGCTTTGTCAAGTTCACTAACTTATCTTATTATATGCATATCAAGAGCCGAAAAAAACTCATGTGTTTAGTTCGATAAGTAAATGCCAAAGATTTTTTTCTATCTAATTGCAGTTTAGTCCGAGCAAGGTTTTAATATAAAAATAATCATATTAGAAAATTTTACATTTATGAAATTTCTATTAACTTAAAACTTTTTCAGAGAAAGTAATTCCTGAGAGTTTCTAGAAAACCCAGTCAGTATATTTCGAAAAGTGATAATGATTTTAATAATAACACACCACAAAAGGCAAGTTATTGCTAAGTAGGAATTTTTTTAAAGCTGCTGCTATATACTTTTACATAAAAATATTATTGTCAACTTTTTAAGCTATTGATTCGAAGATCGATGAAAAAAAGATCAGTTTCAAGACTCTTGCAGTAGTAATTATTAAGAAAAAACGAAGCCCTCGAACGGTGATTTGCCATTTTCTCGTCGGCGCAATAAAACCCACACAGCTCAATGATTAATCAAAACCTGTAATTCGCGCGTCGTTGGTAAAAAGGACTCGCGGTCGACGTGTAAATGAATTTTTAGGTACAAAATTGAAGTCGTGTACGTCGTGTATGTAGCGCATGTATAAATCGTCGCCGGGGCAAGAATAATTCCGATGATGTATTTGAAAGAAAAAGCGAGCTACAGAAAGAAAGAAAAGGGGGATGAAAGCGAACGCGCGGCTACAAGTGAAGCCAACCGCGGCAGTGCTGGAGGAGGAGGAGGAGGAGGAAGAGGAGGAGGAGAAGGAGGTGGAGGAGTAGGAGGAGGAGCTGGAGCGGCAGGCAGAGAGGTCACAATTTATCAAAGAGTCTGCAGAGGTGAATTCCCGATCGTTTCTCGATAGACGTACCTTCTCTCTCTCTCGTCACTCTCCGACGCTGCTCATCCTCGACTCTCGGACTCCCGCGCTCGCGTCTGCTAGTCAATTCTGCGATGATAAAGCAAATAGATAATGTCCGAACTTTAATTAAAACTGGACGGCTGAGCGACGTCTTTGATTACCCGAGAATTTAATTAATCGCCCGACGGCTCCGCCCGACGCGTTACGTTGTAAAGGGAAAGGGGTAGCATATATCCGATGTTCCCCCCCTCTCTCTCTCTCTCTCTCTCTCTCTCTCTCTCTCTCTCTCTCAGTCTCTCTTTCTCTTTCTTTCTTGCGCCGTCAAGTCACCGATGACTTTTCTCGTATCGCCGCTCTGAGACACGCGGACGCGCAGATAATAACAATTTCAACATGTACTTATTTTTAACTGTGTGAAGGGCAAGCTGGTTGTTAACATTGCATCCGTAGGAATACTTTTTTCTGAACTATGGTACATGGATAAAAACATGCCAACTTCTTATAAAGCTTCTGCAACATACTATATTAATGATACTCTATTATAAATGAAATATTTTTCGGAATTTAAATTGCTTATATAATCAAATATTAAATAATTTTTATATTCAATACTTTTTTTTTTCCTTTTCAAGATATCAATTTTCGAGCTGAAACTGATTTACTTACATGTCTGGTGGTAACGTGTAATTTTATTTTTATATCCTACCTTTTCCTTAATTATTAACTGATTGGAAGTTTATTGACTATCGGAAATCTTTAACTTCAACATAGAATATAAGGTAGTTGCAAGAAAATTATGATATAAGACAACCTGTAGACAACATTTTTCGTCGAAATTACGATACATTCTCATTTTAACAGAATTATTTTGAGTTATAAATATTTTTTATCTTTACGATTAAAAATTATAAAACTAGCTGATTTCGCAAAACACTCTTTAAACAATAATCTTATTAAATAATATGTCAACGATATTATTAAAACCAATGTGAGTAATATGAGTCCAAATATATCGCGCAAATATAGCTGCCACCATCATAGCTCATGAACAGGTGGTTTTAATGAATGGGCTCTATTTCGGATTACATATTCAATTCAAAATATGGCAGGCTTCATGTGAGCTAAATATAGAAAATATTAAAAACCATTATCTTTTTTTTTGGTCAGTAATAGAGAAGGAAGAAAGAATTATTTATATAATTTATTTATTTATTTATTTTTATTTATTTATTTAACCAGAGAACAGTACATAAAATTACAAAGTAATAATAGTATAAGTACATTACAAAAGTAACCCAGCAGAGGAATTTCTTCCTGTTCGCCAGTCCGGTTTACAAAATTATAACTAAAATAAAACTAAAAAACTAATAAACTAATAAACTAATAACCAACTTTGGTTTACATTGCATTCCCATCCCACCTGTTTCTAATAGCTAGAGTTATTAGATCAAGCAAGATAGAAATTAATCCCTCATTTGTTCTTCTATCTCCAATATCTTGTAAGCATGGCTCTTGCTGTTGTAAATTTGTGTGTTGAAGCGTTCTTATCTCTTGCAAAAATAATTCTTTCCATTTTGTTAAGCCTTGCTGGACATGTGAGTCCAACTGCACATGTTTCTCTGTAGTGTGGAAACATCCTTTCATGTTGTTTACTAGAATTAATATTAATACCTTTTAAAGAAAAATGTTGTTCAATAAAAAACAATAAAAACACTTGTACCTTTAGGTACAGCGACAGCGCAAAAGGGGAGTTCTCGGCAGAGGACAACTGCCAGTTATTATATACTTACATATCAGAAACCATTTCTTTTGGACTATACTACGTTATACTATATTTTTATACAAATTTGAAGAATTTGATTGGTTAGTTATATATATGTGTTACAAACTTGAGTAGAATGAGATATTATTATGTGTGTACGTATTGTCTAATACAGGTTGCTGTGGAATCCATGGTAATGTTTTAACAGTTTTGGGTAATAAGACGACACTTTTGCGTTACTTTTAACTTTTTCCTCATAAGTGTGACAACATCCCCCGATTTACCTTATCAAAAGATTTTCATGACTCGTAGTCGAATGATTATCGTAGATAAATTGAATTCGTCTTCTTCAATGTGTAAATGACTGACATCAATTAGTGCTGAAGTTATAGACTAAATTAATACCATATATAACTACTGCATGTCTGTTGACTGAAGTTTTAACTTTCCTTTCGCAATGTTTTTTTTTCATCTTCTCGAATATTAAGTATATCCGGTTTTATGAACTTTCTCATCAGATTTAAGTTTAAGTCTGTTTAAGTCTGTTTTGTAAGAAATTGAAACCAATAAACACTCCAGTAATAAATTACAAATTTTGTTAATCGGTTTAAAAATTTGATTTTATCAAAATCTTGTATCAGAGCTAGATTATAGTTTCCACAAGTACTGACCCATGGGTATTCTAGCGCCGATGAAGCCACAACAACTGGGTCTTTTAAAAGTTGACCAATTTACGTGAAACAATTTCTGCTCCAAAAACCTAAAATAGCAAGTAATTTTGCTAGATATTATATTTATTATATTATATCTAACATAATAAAATTCAGGAGAATATGTTTAAATACCAAGTTTCAGTATATACTATAAGTATACTAGAAACAAATTAAATCATTTTTATTTAAAGTTCTTTATAAAAGTAGTTTAAAAAGAAGTTAGATCAAATAGGATGCATCATATTTTTTATTTGTTCTATTTTAACGGTTGTATGAAATAGCGTGCTTCTTTTTCTTTCAATCCTATGAAAATAAAGTAAATACAAACAATTAAAGCATTCAACATGATTAAACATTTGCATGATGATTTTAATTCGAATAATGTTATCTCATTCTTTGTAACTTATAAAGATTTCTTTTTATAAATAAATCTGAATACATATTGCTGTTCATTTTTGTATAGATATGTGCTCCTATATCGGGAAAAATTGAGCACTATTATTATCTCTCTACAATATAAAATAAGTTAAAATATAGTTGTGTAATGAAAACGCCCCAAAATTATACAATATTATCGTATAATATTGTAACATTTATACTAGTTATTCAATGTATAAATATCTAAATGATAAACTTATTTTCGTATTGACAACGTCTTATGGCGGATCATAAAGTGGATTTTTTATTAGTATTTGTATTTCTTCCAGACTCAAGAGTTTATAGATTTTATTACCAAACGTAGTTTCTCCGTAATATGAGGCATAGCAACTTCGTAGGCGAAGCTACTCATCTTGACTTCTTTTAAAGTGTCGTTTAAATTTATTAAAACACAATATTTTTCAAGAGATTTGTTTTCAGAAAAATGTGAAATAGCGTCTATTTGGTGAATACGTTTATATTTCATTAAGCTATTGAAGAATATGTTATATCTTTTTTCATGATAAGGAAATAAGCTTAAAATTGTATAAGATTCACTAAATGACACACTTAATATAATAAAAATAAAAATTAATATATATACAGTTAAAAATTGAGTATTAATATAATTTTTTCAAAAGGAAAACTTATAATTAGTCAATAGAAAGGTTCAACAAGTCGAAGAAACTAATTGTTCTGAAGACGGTATTGTAAAACTAAATTTTTCGACCCAGTTCCTTGATAATCATATATTGAGATGCGGATAAGAATATTTCATGATCTTAAGTGCCACATCTTATAACTATTAGTGAATGAAATCGAAAAGCTGCAACAAGGTTTATAGTTATCGTCCTGCTTCATCAGTATAGTAATGATTAGCGACAATTTTTTGAATTAAAGTTATCTATTTTTTTGTTATAATTATATTATAATTTTTTTAAATCAACCTTTATATCAATTTTGGCAATAGTGTTTCGTTAAAAAGTTAAAATACAATATCAATATATATAGCTCCCTAATCGTCTACTGTCAAATCAGATAGAATTTTGGTCAACTCCACATGTAATTAAGCACGGTCTCGCCTACTCATCCTGAAAAAGAGTATCAGCAGCGATAGTGACCTTGAGCTTGGCGTGCGGTGCGCGCGGTTTCGCACGCAGAGCGTAATGCAAAAATAATAAAGCGGTAAAATCTATTAGTCGACTCGGGAGGAGAGAGAGTCAAGCGCGCCCGAGAGCTTCTTCCGTAGGCTTCTTACGCATGGACGTTTAACGATCGCGCGCTCGCCGACTCTCGCTCGGCTCGCATTAATGGAAGCCGGACCGCCGCCGCCGCCGCCGCCGCGCGGAAGAAGCCGGTAATGACTCTCGAAGATCGTTCGGCCGCAACACTTACTTAATTTTACGACGTTGCGCCTGACTTTTATTCCTCCCTCAGCAAGTTGAAAGTTTCTTTTCTCGCGCATTGCACGCGCGCAGCGCGCGGCTTTCCGAATTCTGCGACTCGCGGCACCGGTGCATTCGGCGATTCTCGCACGCCTATATCGACGATTTCTTTTACGTCTTTTTGACTTCGCCGATTAACGGTGGTGTGCGCGACTTATTGCGCCGAAATCTTTTTGGACGTTGCGCCCGAATCTCGCGTTTATTCATGGCTCGGTTAAAAACGCCCGTTTTATATATGTATTAGTCGAGGCTGCGGAAAATTTACGCTTCTGGCACATGAGAATCGGTGCTGAAAAACACTAAACCGAAGAATGTTCGTGACTCTTTATTTGCCTTTACGAGGAGGCAACCGCAGAAAAAGGCTGTAAATTTTCAAAAATTCTGTAAAATAAATTCTGTCCCTTTTCTCTCTCATCTCTTCGCGCGCAAACGAAGCTATAATATTATTAGCATAAAGTAATAAGACCGTAGAATAAATACCCGATTATTTACGGTAACGTTTTTATTGCTTCGTAAATCTCTTATAATTCGTTTAAAATCATATGCGCAACTATAATTGTAATCATTAGCAGGGAAGTAAGTAAACAAAATAAAAGTATAAAAGGCCTGAAAAAAGGGAGACGCAATCTTTAGTGTACCGTAAAAAGCATGATTTAATTTCTGACACAATCAGCGTCAAGCCATAAATAATGCGCCTTAACAAAATTTCCCCCGCTTTGCTAAAAATTACGCATATATCTAGGGTATATATACGCACACGTGCTCTCAGTGCAGTTAGTATATAGGTATAAAGGATTTCTACAAAAACGGCTCCGTTTTTTACAACCTGTAAATCAAGAACTTAATTAAATGTTTCATACGAGACCGCGCGAGCTGGCAGTATGAGTCTGTATGTATATACGGGAAGGGAACTCCTTGAATATGGCCAACTAATCACGTGAAATAATTACGTTTTGTCTCGGCGGCATTACAGTGCCAGCTGCGCCGCGCACTGATGGACATCGTCTTGTCACGCGACCGATAGCATATATGGGCGAGAGCACACACACACACACACACACACACACACACACACACACACACACATACGTGAAGCCGCGGCGAATGCAACTGCACGCGCATAATCTGTACTTAGGCAAGTATCCGCTCACGCATCTGCAAATTTCTTACGTGCGAACTTAAACACTCGACGTTGGGTGGCGAGTATTTCTCAGGGCCAAGATTATCTTGCCCCTTGCAGACTTGCAAAAATTAGGAGAGTCAAAGACTTCCTTTTTGAGGAAGAATTCCTATTCATGATTCGATTAAAAGTTTGACTAGAGCGACTGATACAATTATAGGAAAGTAAATATATAATCAATAAATATTAATAAATAAATATAATATTTAAATATTATAGTTATTAAAGAATTTGATAAATTTATTACCCTATGCATAATTATGTTATGAGGTTTCTGGTGAAAAATTTAAGGGGTTAATTTTTCACCAGAGATCTAGAATTTATAATCTGCTTTACATCTTTGCCGCTAGATGGATACTGAATTTTCGTTTTGATAAGCACATTGGGTAATATCAAAATGGAATTTAGTTTATAGATAATAAGCTTTAATACAGTTAAAAATGTTATGTACCATATCTATAATCGTGTAATCTTTTAAACTGCAAGCTACCAGGATTATTTTTATTAAAAATGTATATCTTTGGACACAGTTTTCCATACAACTGTACCCCAACCTGTAGTTGATATATGGTAAGCTTTATACCCTGCTTTAAAAAATTAAGTGAAAAATTAGGTGAATTTTTACCTGATTTTTTAAAGTAGGGTATAGGTTATGACCTACCGGTTGGCAACAGTAAGGAAAAATTTCAAAATTTCTGTAACATTTGGATTTGGCCGATTACAATTATGGTACTTGTTTTGATCACAACTGAACTGAGAGTAGTATATAAGCTAATTTTGTCTATTGTTGTTTATTTTTATTTTAATTGTATCGATTCGCAGAAAAAATTCATGTTTTTACTTTTATAATTTATGTTTTTTTGGTAGAAGATTATAATCACAGTATTTGTTTCGTTCAGAAATACCTACTTTTAAACAAAATTCCTATGTAAATAAGTTCACCAAATGAGCTATCACTTATTTCCATGGTTTCCGATCGAGCAAGTTATATACTTTAGAAGTGCTTTAGCGCGTTTGGGGAAAATTTAGCACCAGCCTCTTCCTCGGTATTTTTTATCATAGAGAAAAAGTTACATTATTTTTCACTACCCATACTTTCAATTCTTTTATTCGTTCAAAGCCCAATTGTTCAACATGTAATTTACCACAACTCTCCTTTTTTTACTTCTGCCCTCGCTGAAGAGATTGTAATTTTGTAAAGAAATGGTGATTCGCAGAGTCTCCAAATTCAATTTCTTCTTATGCATGCTTTCGCCGTCACTACTTGGGTCTCTTTGTATTGTAAATCTTCTTTAATTGTGTCTCCCTCAGGTCCTGCCAAACGTCTTTTTCGGCATGTGGCAATTCCTCGAGAATTGATGAATAAAATCAATTACTTTTTAGATATATAAAACGTACTTTATTTATAAAAATCGTTCACAAATATTATCGTAACACTTTCGCTCTTATGCATAATAAATTTATAATAAAAACATTGTAAGAAATAAGTCAATTAGGTTTACATGCTCAGTAGTAAACAAGAAAAAAGAGATCGGAAACGTGTTTTGATGTGACTACTGTTGTCGTACCCCGGGCAAAAAAGTCTCTCTACTACTCGGCTCGCGTGCAAGACGCAAATGGGTCGAGCTTACACGCGGGGAGAGACGTAAGAGGATGACAGGGCCGAGGAGTGAGCGGTGCGGCGCGGCGAAGAAGACAAGGAGGGTCTTGGTCGTCTGCGAAAAAAGGAACTTTGCTCTCTCTCTCTCTCTCGGTTTCTTGCGGCAAGCCACACAAGGAGAAAAGTCGGCGGTGAATCCTCATCATGGCTCGTCACACTGCTTCAAAATCCCGCCGCAGAAAGAGTCTATCCTTCTCCCGATCTCTCTGTCTTCTTCGCCTTCTTTTGCTTGTCATGTTATCCTGTATTCATAACCAGAGCCCGCATTCTGCCAGGAAACGAAAAGTATATTAACTTAGGATTCTGTTCTCAAAAGTTATGGACTGGCAAGAAAGTTTGATTTAATTTTGAAATTTAGGACCGTAGAAGAGTAGAAATGTAGATCAAGATTTAGGATTACTTAGAGTATATTTAAATCATATAATTTATAATTTTGATCATAATAATCGATCATATTAATTATAAGTATAAAATGTTCTATACAATTGTCAATTCATTAATTTATTTTCTGATATCTAATATACTTTAATTCTACTTTAAAGCGATAAAATTACAAAGCGTGTGTAAGTAATGCCAACCTAAAATAAAATAAAATAAGTACTTCCCAGACGGCAGGTTTTTACCGATCCGAGCTGAGATGACATGTTCTTCGTAGTTCAAATGAGATGGCGTCTCGAAATACTATAGGATATAAACATCAAATAGCAAGCTGACTCAATTATTTAGCAAACACGAGCCGATGACCTTTTCAAGGACAAGACCAACCGTTTTGTGAAAAGCTTATTACTCTATTGGAGATGGTGTCTTTGCGAAGGTTATAAGAAAGACAAGCATGTATAGGAGCAAAATGCAAAAAAGTGAGTATCGAACCGCTTTGAAAACTTTTTGTTGCGAAGAAAGGTAAATCACGTCTTTCTTGATGGAGTTCATAAGTTGGAGCTATCGCGTGTGCTAAAGTCTCTTGCGCTGCTGGAATTTATACTAACTCCTGCTAGTATCTCAGATAGATAAATGTACCACGTTCGTTAACACATAAATACAGCTCGAGAAACCGCAATACCTTGCCCGGGCTCTGACCATCAATCCTAAAAATAATAAAACTCATAACGTTTGGTTATTAAACTACACTAGTAGGTAATTAATCTGAATTTTATTTGAACTTATATAAAAATCTATACATATAAGATATACCAAAAGTTAACAGTTTAAAACGTCATAAAGCTATTGATTCTTTAACGTAACAATAAGACAATGAGTTCAAGGTGAAATTATATTGATAAAACTGATAAAAGGAAAATGAAAATCATCAATATTGTTGTTGAATATGGTTTTATTTGCAAAAATTTTAGAAGTTCTTGGAAAGTAGTAAACTATACTATTCGGTTAATATGTTTACCACGATATCAGTGTTGTCTGCAAGCATAGCAGTGTCAAAGCATAACTTCAATAAGCACTTTACACAACATCGTAAAACTACATCAACTGTATACACTAACATTAACAATGAATAAAAAAAGACCACTGTTACTAAATACTCTCCTGCACTAATGCATTGTTTTATACGTAAAAATAAAGTTCCATTTGAGTAAAACTAAAGAAGGATAACTTGAATAATTAAAACGAACTATTTAGCAAGTGGAACAATCGTCCTCATCCGCGCTTCTCCTTGATAACAGACAATAACACAATTGAGCACTTGATCAATGTCTCATTTGCCGTCGCGCAGAGTTCGCTCGCTCTCAACTCAACGTAAATCTCCCTTTGATAAAACTTATAAGAGCAAAGTCGAAAGAGAAAGAGAGAGGGAGAGTAGCGCGCGGGCAAACCCAATTAGCACGACGAGCTCTCTCCTGCAACGTGCGCTGGGAGAAGTGCAGTGCACCAAAAAAAAAAAAAAAAAAAAAAAGAAAAGAAAAGAAGCGGAAGCAAAGAACGTAGTTCGAACTGGTAGTAGTTCTTCTTAGGGCCGAAAAGAAGACACTCGTATTTGTACGGTACAGGAGCCAAGATTAAGCAGAGGATGCAAGTCGAGATGCAAGTATAAGGTGGTGAAAGCAAAACTCGCGAGCGCATAACGTGCGTGAGCTCGTATATATATATATAGGATGAAATCGAAGTGAATAAGGAGGACTATATAGCCGCGAGTGCCTACTGTTCGTCTATATACACGGGAGGCATAACTTCAGGTATATATCGCAGTGTCAGTAAATTATACGCAAAGTGTACGAGGCGAAGCGTCCTCTCTCTCTCTCTTCTCTGGGACGACGAAAAAGGGAAGCAAAGAGAGACGGAGAGTCTCGACTGCCGCTCTTCCAGGACGTGCGCACCCCAGAGAGAGAGAGGGAGAAGGAGAGAAAGAGCGCCTGCCTCACGTACATCATTATGATTGATCGCTTCACCTTACTTTGTAATTAAAACTAGTTGCCATTGTGCCCAGCTTCGTGCGCTCGGCTGCTCGGCTCGCCACACGCCTCGTCCTCACACACACACACACTGGGTCCTTCTCTCTTCTGAGCCGCTGCTGCCAGGAGCTGCCACGGCAGCTAACACATTTACACGGACGCGGACTGCGAGAAGAGTGGAAGACCGCGCGCGAGGGAGAAAGATATGGAGCGACCGCGCGCACTGCGTATGCATATGCGTGTGTATGTGTGTGTGTGTATGTGTGTGTGTGTGTGTGTACGGTGTGATGTATGTTACACAAGGATGAAGAAGTCGTGTGTTATATAGCGGAGGAAAGCGCCGCGCGCTATAATAACGCTTTGATATGCATGCGACCTATCGCTGTAGGTATACCCGCGATACATCTTGCCATTCGCTTTCTGATTTTTAACATGTCCTTTTGCCATCGACTCGCTGTACATGGCCTTGTAGTAATTGTTCGTTTTAACTATTTAGCGGTGGCTGGTTTGGATCGAGTTAGATCATTGGATGGTATAATTTGACCGTTTGAAGCAATACACTATTCATACGCTTCTAATTTTCAAAGAATGTTATACTGTAGTAGCAAATATTGCGATATGAAATGATGTTAAATAAATGTAATCATTCACGATTAGATTCGTGAAATATGAAAGAATATCAGTTGGCATTGAGGATAATCGAAAATATATAGTCAATGATCAAATTGTTTAGAACTCTTACTTAACTGACAAGATAATTTTTCTACTTCGTGCATATATACACCTTTTAAGAATTGCGAACACTAAGAGTGCACTTGTTCTTTTGAAGCAGAAATCAAGTGACACTTTTAATCAACTTCAAATTGAGTTACTTGTATAAAATACAGTCCTGAGCGTTTCAGTCAATTTTTGCCATCTCGTAAGGTGACTGTGTTGTACTTTAATGTAAAAGGTACAGTACGTAGTATTTCGACCTATTTCCGATTATACCGATGCAAATTTCAAATTAACTATCTAGACATTATAGTTATCTAAATCTAAAAGTAGATAAGAAATACAAATTTAATCGGTAAAATTGCACTTATTCTGTGTTCTATACGAATAATTTCATAACCTTTCTATAACGGTTAGAACACACATGTACGAATCAGACCATACGAACGGAGATCGAATATGAAATCGTATCTGGGACAAATATTTTTTCAAACGGTAACGTGTAAGTCGACGTGTATTTCTCTCTATGAA
Organism: Megastigmus stigmatizans; assembly: GCA_900490015.1. Lineage (NCBI taxonomy): Eukaryota > Metazoa > Arthropoda > Insecta > Hymenoptera > Megastigmidae > Megastigmus > Megastigmus stigmatizans. The sequence goes on along the minus strand of UELV01098171.1, from coordinate 38,146 downwards.
TTTCTCATGGATAACCTCGTCTTCCTATATTTACGTAAAAGTAATTATATTCATCTACGAATCCGTTCCTCGATCCATTCATTCTCGAGATAAATACGATACACGGAAAATATTACGAACTATTGCGAAGATGTTTTATCACCTGCACACAGCCTCCACGATGCAATTGATTATCCATTATTTAAATAAAATTAAAAGTGAAACTAACCTTATAGGTCGCAGGGAAAAAAGTATGAACTCTCGCGCCAGACTAGTTTGTCACTGTACAATAACGAGTCCTATATAAATACTCGAGAATCCAGTCGCACCAATACTACCGTAAGAAAATTCACATTCATCGCTGTTCATTCTCGCGCGTGTTTATGTGTGCGCGTGTGTGTGTGTGTTAGCTGCATTTGAGCGTCACGTATAGGGCGCGCAGAGAGACGAGCGCAAACACGTACAGGAAGAGAAGAAAGATAGAGAGAGAGAGAGAGAGAGAGAGAGCAAGGGAGAGAGCGAGAGAGCGTCTCGCTTTCCCGCGGCCATGCGTCATAGTTATCTATGCTTTTTGCGCGGAGACTGATTTAGAGCCGTCTAAGGACTCCGGGCCCAACGAAAATTAAATAATTGCTAATTTATGGCGCGGATCGCAACGAGCCCCGCGTTATACGTCCCGCTCTCGACAAGGCTCACCGGTCGATATGATGCTTTTCTCTCTCTCTCTCTCTTTCTCTCCCTCTTCCCCTTAGACTCGCTTCTTCCTTCTCCCTCTACCCTCACTTGCTGCTCCCGTATACTCAGACAAACTCGGACTATACGACACACCGGGAGCAGTTTCGGATTTTCCGAGGGTAGAGAGAGAGAGAGAGAGGGAGAGAGAGGGCGTAAATTGTCTCGGGTCGCGAGGAAGCAGCGCGCTACAACACCTATACGCGCGACGCTCGTTAATACGGCGCGAGATACGTCTCGAAGGGTGAGTGTGTACGTGTGTCTATGTGTGTGTGTGCGTATATATAGGGGGTTTCGCGAAGCGGAGGAGGAGAGCACACGTCGGGAGATAAAGCGTTACAAGCGAGCGGCTGAGCGAGAGAGAGAGAGAGAGAGAGAGAGAGAGAGAGCTTGAAATTCGCTCGAGAGAGCAACTGCACACACTTGCACGCATCAGGAAAGGAAGAGAGCGTATACCGCTCGATTTACGCCCTAATGATCGTACTACGGTTCTCTCGCTCTCCCTCTCTCTCTCACTCTGTGTGCCCTATACTCTCGAAGCGTGCCCCATTTCCCACCCCTTTCGAACTTTGGCGAAATTAAGGAGAATTTTTGTGTTTTGCTTGTTGGTGTAAACTGCATAAGTAAATTCAATATTCTACTTCTTATCGAGGTTGTAGTTAATAGATACATATTGTTGCTGATGGCAAGTATTGTAAAAATGAATGGATCGAGGTTAGGCAAGGATTAAGTTTATAGAAAGCGAATAAGTGAGGGCAAATGAATTTGAAACGATTCTTCAAATGATGATCAAAATGACTATGGTAGACAGAAAGATACAAAGAGTGTTAATACTGTGAAAGACGTGCTCAAAATGTAATATATATAAAAAAGTAATGTAAGATATTTCAAAAGTCTGATCTGATGGACCAATTCTGAGGTCAGATTCAGATTTAGTGGTTTACAATAGATAAGAATAGCTCAGTCAGATCTTACGAACAGGATACTTTTTTTAATTGTCTACGTCTGTGTAAAAAATACTAGTCTTATAATTTTGATTGATGTTACTTAGATGTTATAAAACCATAATAATTCGTTTGTAAATTGAAAATAAACCATTTTTATCTGTACGAAATATCAGAGTTAAAACTGTGTACAATTGCAAATATTGTTTGTCTATTGTTAATAATTAATATTTATCGCATACTTTGTATAAATTATATCCATGAACCACAATAAATATTCTACATTAATGCATGTTCGAACAATATTTTCAACACTAAACTCAAATTTTTCTGGCGTGTTCATTTCACGATTTTCGTAAATCATTGCCATTCTTATTACCTGGCACTATTCCTTCATCGTTCATCACGCTAGTCGCTCAACACTCAAGGAAATTCCATACATTTTTCAAATTTTAAAGAAATATTATATATCAAATTAAGAATACTTTCGCGTTTTGAATAATCGCCGAGACGGACGTTAAAGTACAGTTGCTTTCAGACAAGTATATATATAGTTAAGTGAGCCGTTGCGTATCATCAATTCGTTTGTCTAATGCATGTAAAATCAGCAATAATTTCTCTTTCAGCTCAAAGAGTATCCTTCTCGTCTCCACAATGAATTTACGACCCGTGAAGTGTAATTTATACATTCTATAATATTTTTGTTTTGTCGCGCCGCACACTCACACACACACATACACGCATAAAGGCCACACGGACAATATCCTACTTTGCGGAGCCCCCCACATTCAACGGCATAAGTGAAAAAAAAGAGCTGATGGCACACAACGAGTGATATCGGTTAGACTTCACCGCGTGAGCCGTTTGTGTGCAACGCGCGAAAGGTCGTATGCGCGGCGCGTGTGTGCATCCAGCGGCCCATTTTGCATATAATCTCGCAATAACGCGGCATATGTACCGGAAAATCATTCGGAAATTCATCAAAAGAGCGCGAGGCGGCGGCGGCGGCGGCGGCGGTGGCCTTACAATAAAAATCCGTCGCGTCGCATAAATCAAACGTCCGCAGGCCGCGCCGTCCCCCGAAGGCTACCTATGAGCGAAAGCGTCATGTACCTATATATATGCGTTATATGCACACACGCGCGCGCGCGCGAGGTTCGCATATAATACAACCCATTCGATATTTGAACCCTCGCCGCGGAGCTCGTCATTCGTTACGCGCATGCTATGTATGCACGCGCGCAAAACCGATGCCGCACCTACTAACTGTCGATTGACAGGCTAATAAAGCTTTCGGGGAGGGTAGGGGAGGGGGGGGGGGCTATGCGCCTCGCACGCTCGTGAAAAATTCCCTGGCTAAAATTGCCATTAGCACTAAATTATTGCGCCGCGCGCGTCTGGCCCCGATGATAATTAATACAACAGTTTGCCAATTTTTTTTTTCTTTTTCCATTTCCTGCGCCTAATAGCCATTTTTGGTTTATGCGGTATGAAGTTTCTTGAAAAAAAAAAAGAAAAAAAGAAAAAAAAAGTTGTAAACGATATGTAACGAAGTGATATCTCTGTACTTGCTCATTTCGTTGCAGAAAGAAAATTGCTGAAGTATGTGTATAATTCGATTCCTGAATTAACTGCAGCTGGTTTGAAAAAGCTGGTGTATATAAAAATACTTCGACTTATTTATTTACTTATTATTCGTTATAATAAAGTCGAACAAATTTAATAGTATTAAACTCTAATTAATGCTTGACAGATCAGCCCTACTTCGTATTGATCAGCCAGAGACTAAACTCTTTTACTGCTGTGCCGAAATGATGTCACAATCATTACTAGACTTTTATATATTTGCAAACTTTTTGGTAATTTTATTTTGGAAAACAGATGTATAAACCTAAATCATAAATAGTATATCGCAAATGAAAACGTAATATTAGCATCTACACAATCACAATTTCGAATCATCATCGAAGAACAGGATCTATTCTCAGTATAATGCGAATTCGTCAAAAATAATCGTTAGACTGTAGAAACCAACTTCTTATTCGTACACAAGCAATTGTTACGCGTATAACATAGTTTACGTAGCTTAATTTATACTCTGCAACAATATCGACAACCTGGTGTATATAGTGTCATTTGCTTATATAGTTGATCCACAGTATATAACATGATGATTGTAGTACATAACACTCGAACAAAATTTGATAGAATAATATACAAATTAATTTACACACGACTTTTCATTTTATATAACTATAAGTATACTCGGCGCCTCTTTGTACACTTCCGCTGATTAGCATTTATTCGACGCACATGCGCGGCCAGCACAAGCGAAATAATAATTCGCACGCGTGCACTCGTGAACCTGTATATATATATATATATATATATATATACCAACGGCGATATAGAAAAATCACGTACCGATCTCAGCGCACGGACAGTTGCGATAATGCGTACGTTACACATTTCACATGCGCATGCACACACACTCGTACACACACACACACACACCGAGAGAGAGAAAGAGATATATCCAGGAACGAGCGCGCGACGTTCGTTACTTTGGCGAACGTTCGCGTATAGTGGCGCGGGCCTGTATAGTATGCAAATTAATGGTGACGCGGTTTAATTCGGCAATAAATAGGGGTCACCCTTGGCGCGGCCATCGGGCCATCAGTCACAGCGCAGCCAGCGCGGGCTCAGTATACATATAGGATGTGTATTCCTCTCTCTCTCTCTCTCTCTCTCTCTCTGCCTTTTTGTCTCATCTCGGCGAGTCTCTCCGGCTATATGGCCAAGCACACTCACACATCAGACGTACACACATGCACTCGGCTCTCTCGCGCGCATCCTGGGAAAGCTTCGGATTTATTTGACGCCTTACGACAATATTTATAGGTCCGGTTCGCACGCGAGCGCCGCCGCGCCACCGCCGCCGCCGCAGCCGCAGCAGCAGCAGCAGCTCATGCGTCTTAACGAAACCTTCCTCCTCTTCTTCTTCTTCTTATGCTTCTTCTTCGTCTTCCATTTCTTTTCTTATTATTTTTCTGCTCCTCGTATCCACCTCTGATGCTGTACTGCTTCTTCTTCTTCTTCTTCTTCTTCTTCGTCTTTCTCTCCTCGTATAGCGATACTTGTTTTCTACTCTTTTTTTTTCGCGGCCGCATCGAAACGGCGGCGTTGATGTGCGCGTGCACTTATACCGCGACTGCTTAAATGCTCCTTGATATCGTAATTCGTCGAAACGAGTTATGAGCCTATATACGGCCTGCGCGATTGCGTCTCTCTGTGTGTGTGTATATATATATATATATATATAGTAGGCCGCGCGCGCGCGCACTGTTCGCTCGATCCGCTTTGAGAAGGTTTTATAAATCCTTCGGGCTATCGCGTCACGAGATTGAAAAGGCCGAAAGAGGTAAAGAGTTTCTCTAATTTATTATTTAAAGCTTTGGATTCTGCAAATTGAACGCGCAGATATACAAAGAGCTGGAACATGAAGCGGCTCGCCTTTTCAGGTTCTTTTTTTTTGTTTTTTTTTATTCAGCTGTAAGAACGGGAATGAGGAAAAACTTTGAGAGTCCTTTAACCTGCTTTTGAATATAAGTGAGAAACTTTTAAGTGTCTGTCTTTTACCTCATTATATTATAGAAATCATTGTCCAGCACACTTTATAAACCGTTTTATATTATTAAAATATATCGTACTATATATCTACATTTTTATAAAATTATAATTAATCATTTATTGTTTTATCAATTTAAAAATATTATTGTTTAATCTACCATTTTAAGTCTAAATTTACGGCCACCAGAACGAGTTGTAAACTGAAATGAAGTTAATTAGTGACAAAGAATTCAATTAATTTTACAAATATTCTTATTGGAATTTCTATGGGCCATCACACAATCAACAATGATGAACTTTATAATTTTCAATCCTCATAGCAGTAGAATGAAATATGCATTTTGATACCAGAATGAACTTGTTTATGGTAAAACATGTTTGACGAAAATGATTTAATAATTGTTAATAAAGAGGCCTTTGGCCCGATCGAATCGCTCCCTCACTAATCCAGCGCAAAAGAGCGAAGGAATGAAATAAAAGCGCGCGCTAGAGAGAGAAAGAGAGTAATGAAAAAAAGAAAGAAAAAAAAGAAACGAGCAAGAAAGACAGAGAGACGAAATTTATCGTTAAAAAGAAAAGGGGGCCACGGATATAAATCTCGGGTATTATAATGGGATCTGTCTATTATTAAAGAATGAGTGATTTAGGGGAGGGGTGGAGCCGAAGCCCGCGCGCGTACTTTCGTCTCTCGTCTAAGTGGGTGGGGTATATGCGCGGGGATCGTGAATTTGATCGGCAATCCAGACGGCGACTGCGGCGGCGGCGGCAGCGCAGCCCTGATTCTCGGGCGCATCGGCCGCCTTGCTCACATTCGTTACCCAAAATTCGCAATTAATTTCGCCTCACCTCCATAGATTTGTCTCGAGCGAGTACGCGCTGACGCTCGTTGGACTGGGCCCCATCATGTGGATTTGTGAACTTTCGGTATGAGCTCTTATGAATTTGTGAGTAATGTGGCGGCCTTTGTTTATTTTATGGATGATGTGCGTTAATAAGATGATACCTTCCTATACTAACTCAAGCCCGTTGAAACGCTTATTTTTTTTTAACTTTGATTTATTGTACATATTCAAACAAGAATAATATTTTTTATGTATTTAGCAAGCCCATTGCGTATAGCGAGGTAATGAAATTTTCGAAAAACTTTATTTTTTAACGTTTAATAATCAAAATCTCATATAGCATTTAATGTATAACACATTTGAAATGTTCGTCCAACTTATAGTATTAGAACCCAGGAAAACTTCTATAGACCTATCTAAATAATATCAAGCTGAAAAATTTTATGCAGTTTTTTATAATTATTATTATTGAATTTTTTATCAGCATGCGATTAAAATATAACACTTCTACTTTCCAAGTAGTTTTATATCTATATAAGCGCTTCGGTTGAAATTACCCGGCATAATTTTATTTTGATATTGCTGAACGGGTCATCCATCGTTGAAAGCAAACTTTTCAAGACTATAATTTCTGCCTAACGGGAAGTATCTTATCTGTCTTTGGTGAAATAGCACCGGATGCTACGTAACCAGGCGCCTCACTGCAGTAATTCTGGAACGCGCTAGCCACGTAAGTCGGACGTAAGTACTATACATCTAAGACCGATTTACGAAAAGTACGAACTAAATTTAATTTCACTTTGGTACTAACTCGAAGAGATGATTATGTCATTTTTTAAATGCTTGATATATCATATTGTAAGGCCAAATAATTGATCACATTAAACCATATTTAAAGACTAAATTCAAATTGCAGTTGTTTTACGAGTCAATTAGATAGCCAAGTCCTGGTAAATTCTGTCTAATTTAGAATTATGGCACGAATTCATAATGCAGGATTGAGTAAAAAAAAAAGAAAAATATTATGAATTGGATAAAGAAATTTATTGATAGTTATTTAAAATTAATTCTGCAATACTTGCCAAGTTCTCACTGATGTTCAGAATTTCAATACAATATAGTATATAAGAGATAAAATAACAGTAAGATCAAAATTCATCAAGCTATTTATTTGATAATATACGTTATTAGGTATTTCTAGAAAAATCGCATTATTTCCTATCTTTAATTTCCTTAAAAAAATTATTTTTATTAATTTCTGGCTTTGGGTAATTTAATTATGTTTCTGCACTTTGCATGCCCCTCGATTATAACTCGAGGCTTGAGGTAAATTATCTGCCATACAGTTTTGATCATTTTTTTCACTCGTCCTAAGTACATTAAGTTATCATACAACTTTTTTTAACGTCGGACTGTTTATGCTTCCGCTCACTGTTAATTACCGATGGAGACCTGTGGCATTTGTAAACAAGGCGCATGTAATTTTTACATTGATGCTTGTATCAATCGGTTGAAGTTCGGAACCGTACCTCTATTTACATATAACATATCTCTATTTATTTATGATGTAAAATTATGAATTGGATTACTAAAAAATTCATTCAGATTTATATAATAAGATACATGTATAATAATAATGTTTGATTAACCAAATGGCTTTGCAAATTCTGTTCTGCTTAGATAAATGCTCTCATAAATAAAAAACAAGCTTATTTTAAGCTTTTAGAACTTATATATATATATATACTAAATATCATGTCTCGACAGGAATACCAAATAATTTGTAAATATAAAAAACAGAAATCTAATTTATGTTCATGCGTCGTACATTTTATCCATGCAAACCTCATAATTCAAAGCTTGATTTAAATGTTGTATGATTCAAACAAAAATTGTCACTTAGAATAGTTTGACTGAAGTACTCAATAATAAAAAAGAATTCAATTCTTACTTATATTTAATATGTCACAGATACAAGAAACTGTAGTTACTGCTTTGAACACAATAAAAATTAAATTTTTTTGCATTTATAAGCCTTGTTAGAAAATGTTCGAGTAACGCATAAAATCACTTTTAATATCTCACTTTCTTGGTAAGATAGGTATTCATTGTAATCTAGTAAAATTCAACTGCAAATTTACATTATTGATATAATATTCAATAATTACTAATACAACCCAATAGTTGTACCAAAAACTTGTATCTTTGCGACACTCATTATTAAAAGTTGATATTAGGAATTATATCTATGTGCGTATGTATTATATTTAAATACATAAGCGCTTCGTTGACGCTCTTATCGTGGTGGACGTCTTCTTTACTAATACATCTTAATAAAATTTTAATACAGTGGAAGCTATTGAAAAATATTTATCTATTTAGTATTTTTTTTAAATTTATAAAAAAAGAAATTATTTTATTTAAAATTTTTAAATTTTATTATATAAAACGCAGCTAACTCTATTTTAATGCTGAGCTAATTTGGAAAAGATTTTTCAATATAGACTAATATGATATAGTGAGTCTATATTACTCGCTTGATTCGTATTGTTTTATGTAATATGTTATTTAATCTTTTTATCATTCTGCTTGTTTCTTATTGAAGCAAATAGTAAAATTTTTTTCAAAATAAATTTAAATACGTAAAATAACATTAATTTAGACAAAATGAAAACTAAAATAATGAAACCGTAAACATCAAGCAGAGCCAATTGCCACCAACTAAGATTTAAAGCGGGTGATCGCAAAACGTTTGGTCCATTTCGTGCAACATATTCAATCCAAAATACAGCTGAGTCCATTGCACTTTGTGGGCGGTCTCGAAATAGTTTTGAATAATATTTTGCATTTTTTCTGAAATAAATAAAATAATTTTAATAGATATTCTTCACTGTCTTGATAATTAAAAATTTATAAAAAAAATTACATGATGAACTTTTATAAAACAGTATTTTAATAGTATATTTAACACATAATTTTAAATTTTATTCCTGTTTTAAAAATAATATAATTACCTGTACTTTGGATCGAAAAGAATTGAATGTAAGGCTGTGTCTAGGGTCTCTTCTGAAATATCACTTAAACCAACTTTTATCGACATATTTTTTGCAACAAAAGCTTCGACATTCTTAGGCTGATCTGCAAACAACGGAATGCCAATCATTGGAACTCCGTAATAAAGAGCTTCCTGACTTCCCATCAATCCGCCATGAGTCATGAATGCTCTAGTATTATTGTGAGCTGTAAAAGTAAAGTAATTTGTTAAAAAAATATTATTATACAAACTTAAATAAAAGTTGCACTATATACCCAAAACTGCTAGTTGAGGTATCCATGGTGAAGTCAGTATGTTATCTGGTAAGCCTGGTGGTAATTTGCTTTTATCAGCAACTTTCATTAATACTCGAACCGGTGAAATTTTTTTAAACGAAGTGTACAGTATTTTTAATGTACTTTCTGGCAGAGACTCAATTATGACCATTGATCCGAAGGTGAAATATACTATTCCGCTTTTGCTTTCATCCATCCAATCCTTCAGATCCTATAAAAATTAAACAAAGTATGCAAAATGCAAAAAAAAATTTTAATTTAATATTAAAAGTTCTGAAATAAATTAAGAGTGCACTAAAAATTATTTACTGAATTGCTTTTAAGGTAGTTGTTACCTAAAACAAAAGTATTAAAAATTGTATGGAATTTTGCATCAAATTAATTTAGGTAGCGAAGAGTATATACGCAATATTCTGGGTCGATGGACCACCTCGCTTTGGTAATATTGTTAGTCAATTTGCAACTTTTCCTAGACTAATATTCGAGTAATGGCGACGGCGTGTGAAAAAGATCTTTCTTCGGGTTTTGTAATAGAATGAGTATTGATAAATTTAAGAGGAAACTATGTTTAGTCTATGATAAAGCATATGAAATTCTTTGGGAATTGGTAACCACCTTCTTACAGAGTAATATTAATTGTAATTAGTCTATCCGCAGTTCCAAGCCCCGAGAGATGACTCGGAAACGCTGTTTAAAGTTATGCCAAAGTCACGTGATACGTCAAAAAGTTATATCTCCATGTATAATGTGTCTTGATATATATATATAAATTTAAAGGCTGTTTGTTTTGGCATAACTTTGATCGGTTGTAAAACTAGCCGCACCATGCTACTGATTTACTTAGAAGGGCGGATAAAATAATTACATGATTGCGTTAGTGTAGTAAATAATAAATGTTGTTTAATTAATTCAAAAATGATTTTCTTCCCAATTACCGACGATAACTGTGATTCTCTCTCTTCTATGTGTAAGCCGCCAACTTGAACGAGCGTTGGCAACACTGGTTTCACACCAAACAAAATTGGATGACTGTTGATCAATGTTAATGCCACACTTTTTTCCACCTCCCTGATATTTGGCATGTCTGGACTTATATACTTTTTCATTGATTCCGTCTGACTGGGTCCTGTAGCTGCTTGAAACTTACTTATTTCATTAAAATTTATTATCGTGTTTTTTAGACGTTGCCAGAAATTCATCTGTCCAAATGCTGTAAATAAAGCATTGGGTACGATAGCTGTATTGTCGTTGTTGCCTGTGAAGTCGCTCACCCACGGATACTCCATTGCCGAAGATGCAGCAACGATCGGTATATTGAAATGATGACCAATTCCCATGTAACAGTTAGCTCCAAATGCCTTTATAATTAAATTTTTTTATAAAATTTGTTGAAATCTTGCCAAATATTCTTAGAAGGCTTTGAATTTTTAAGTATATTAATAGAATTCAAAATATATTTATATTCGATAATCATACAACATTTTCATAGGGCGTTAAGCATAAAGAAATCGTACCACCAGATTTTAAGGCCGTTCTCCGATAAATGCACATTATAGCTACATTGTTTGTTTATGTTGCAGTATTAAAACTCAAGATAATTAATTCCAAAGTTTTGGATTTTAACATAGCAAGTGTTACGGACAGATATAAGTATATTCGTAGCTAGTAAAAGAACATTCTTAGTATAAATATCTTTTTTTTTAAGTACATAGGTATTAATGTATTAAAAAATAATAAAAAAGTGTTGCGAATCAGATGTTTGATGTTAGTTAGTTACCTTTTGACAACCGTTACGAAGTATGTCACGCGTGAACTATTATTATAAATAACATCTCTTAGTATACAAGATAATTTTGTAGTTTACTTCTTCTTCTATAATTTATGTTCATTGGGAACAGCAAGCCTATGTCTAGTATGTATTGAAGACACATTTTACTTTATTGCAAAGCCAATAATAACTAGAAATTTTTAAGAAACTAATGTGTTATACCAGACTAAAAAATGAAAATATACGTAAAAAATTATAAGAGCTCGCGGTACTGACTTCAAAGATACTGCAACTTAAAGATATGTTATAATGTTATAAGTATATCTATATCGTGTTATAGTCTGTACAAAAGTGTATGTTGCACATCATTTTGTATATTTATATGATTTTTATATTGTTTATTTATATTTTAGTATTTTGTGGTACATAATTATTAGATGTTATTAATAATAATGATGCAATTTAATGATGACTTTTAAGAAGAAATAAATTAATTTCAAGTAGATAGAATTTAAAATGTCCTCAGTAATTATCGATACATTTATTTTCATTTTTTATAAATTGATTATACATTTTTTATTATAATTTCAGTACCTCAATATTCTCTTTAATATACTTATTGATGTATTTTTCAAACGATTAGAAAATTGCTGTTTGAAATGTATTGTAATTGTCATTTATTTTCCATTAATTATAAAATAGCTTTATTGTATGTATCCGTTAAATAAAATAAAAATATAAATTACCTCTGTGATTAGGACATCATAAGGTGGATCATTTGGTGGATTATGAATAACGTTTTGTATTTCCTTCATACCCATAATGTGACACAATCTATTACCATACAAAGTAGCAATTACGTTACCCACTTCATCTCCAAAGCCCAACACAAAATCTATTGTAAAGTTATTTATAAGGGATTCCATTGTCCCAGAAAGATTAACGATATTATTATAATTTTTAGGAGGGTTTTTAACAGGGAAATGCGTTATTACATCAACTTGATGACCACGTTTGGCCAATCCTATCATTAAAGATTCAAACATCATCTCATGACTACGGCCATTTAAAGGAAAAATTCCCAATATTCTGTAAGCACTGCTACTGTCTAGCACTATGGCGATAAACACCAAAGTAATCACACTTCGAAACATTTTAAAAAAGAACAAAGTTATATTAATGTATCGTCACTTATTAATACTAAAGTTTTAAAAATTATGCATTCAACATCATTCATTGCATTAGCCACAAACTTGTAAAAAATCCTATTATTTATTAAAAAGTTTTACTAGCTACGTCTTCATTCTAGAACGGTAAAAAATATGTGACAAAAAATAAAAAATCAGTCAGTCAGTCTCTTAACTGTTATTCAATTTCAATGATACAGCACTTGTAAATAACAAACTTTGTTGCATTATAAAATTATAGGGAGTGTAGGTTCATTAGAAGTAATTCCAGGTGTTTTAACAACTTGCTAGGTCAGAAGAACACTTCCTAGTAAATATAACAAATTCTTTTATACACTGAATTTGAAACAAATGTAGCTCTATAGAGTAAGCTACACAGTGAATTGTTTGAATAAACTTGTTAATTGCGAGATAAAGTACAAAATAAAAGATATTTAAATTTAAATATGTTAATTAGGCGAGGTTTTTTGCCTTCCTAGTGGCGTAATCTACTATTAAGGTAGCTGGGTACTCTCCGTCAGTAGAGAGATTAAACGAAAAATTGTTTTAAACACTTTAATAAGCGTATTAAAAGTATTATATATCAAAAATTTTTTTTTTAAGTTTTATTTAGTTTTAATATCCTATTCTTTATTATTAAATAATTTTTTTCTGTTCATTTCTATCGCTTCCTAAATTAACCCGTGAAAACAAGATTTTACTTGCTTTGATAGTAAATATCTCTTAATTTTACACGATAACTTATAATAACTTTTATATTTTTGGAAAGCTGAGATATCAATCTATTACAATCTAGTTTTTCAGTAATGGCTTTAACCGCTATCTATTCAAAAATCTTTTACTTCCTATCTGTCAGAGAGCCTGTCTCATAAGGGCTAATGTTAAATACCTGTAAATACCTCAACTTTAATTTACAATATTTTTAATTTTTACACGATAACTCGCCTCAAAATTTGTAAAATATATTCAGTAAATCCTCCTGAATATTTCTACGTAATTATTTTTTATGTCTTAGAAAGTCGGATTAACCCTAGAGCTACCTTAAGTACGCTTAAAATATAACATAGAAATTTAACCCTATACCTTGTTTTAAAGGCTCACTCCTGAGAAAATATTTATAAGTTTGTTTGAAAGATTTGATTATATAGATCTATATAGATTATATTATATATAGATACATAAATTACACTGTAATCCAGTAGGATATGTCATTCCTATAAATTCAATTGAAACTCGCCTTTAAACCTGTACAATTATTCTGATTATTTTCACAACATACACTGTTTTTATTATCTTTCAATTGGAATTCAGAAAAGTAGTTTAGATGTTAGAAGTCACAAAGAAGCATGTTCCCAATAGATAGATGAATTACAATAAGAGACGAAACAAATTAAGATGCAAAATTATCTTTTTTTTTAAAGGCTTTTTATTACAATATTTAGCACACTCTGTATATTCACTTGCAAGCCAACTCAAGCTCAATAATACTAAAGTTTCAAAAGCTAACTGAAATCAATGTATGTAGTAGCACTTAATATTTTTATAGCTACTTTTACAACACCTATATGTTTCAATAAAGAAATAAATACATTCGAACTAAGAATTCATAACAAAATACCTATTTGTAGATATTGGTTAGACATCATTTACAAAAGCTTATACCTATTGTTTATTTTCATTGACTTGCTATTATTTGGTCCACGCAGAAACGAAAAAAAAACTGTTTTCATTTCTGCTAAATGTAGAAATATTTTATTTTGTACGAAAATAATATTAGTCCAGGAGTTAAATAAGTACATTAATAAAAATAAATATATTTTACAATACGACGTAAAAATTAAACACTTGCAAATTCATTTGCACGTAGCTTCCTCAAAAGTTTTGAGTAATTAATAGTCTATTTAAAAATATTTAATAAGATTAAATGATCAAAAGGTGGTTATTGAAGTGGCTGTTGGGATATTAGTGAAAATTTAGCACACAATACGTAACATTGTTACTGCATGGTTTATTTTCACGTAAAAGTTAAAAATGATTCTATGTTTTTCAATTTAAATTTTCGTTCGATTCATTATGTAAATAATTGACTCGTGAATTAACCGAAATTTGAATTTGAATATTAGTTGGATTCTATATTTGGCTTACGATATAGTTAATGAGAGAAAATTTAGAATTATTCGTTGATGTGTTAAAAATATTTGTTTCTTTGAATGATGAAAATAATTTTATTAAGATTTCTTCTTTTTTGAAAAACTATTTTGTGATTTGCTCTTCGATATTTTAAAAAATTGTCTAATTATTAATGTTACTGCGATTAAAGCTAATACTGCTATTGATATAATAAATCCATAAACATCTAGCATTGCTAATTGCCACCAATATAAGTCAAGAGCTGGTGATTTCATAACGTCTGGGCCATTTCGAATAACATATTCTGTCCAGAAAATAGCGTTATTCATTGGGCTTAAAGGTTGATCTCGGAAAAGTCTTGAATAGTATGCAGCTTTTTCCCTGTAAAAATATCAATTAAATAATCAAATAATTAAATTTTACTTCTATAAAGGTGATGTTAATAAGTAATACTTGTAAACAGGATTATGAATTAAAGCTTCAAGGGCTGAATCCAAAGACGCTCTATAAAATTTATCAAGGTTAATACGAATCATCATATCTTTAGCTACAAAAGATTCGACGTTGCGGAATTGATCGCTGAACAGTGGCACTCCAATCATAGGTACTCCATAATATAAAGCTTCTTGAACACCACCCAGTCCACCATGTGTTATAAATATTTTTGTATTTCGGTGGGCTGCAAAACAAATATTTCACTTGATGAGATACAATTATAAAAAAAGTAATAAAAGTGATATCATTACCTAAAATGGGTATCTGTGGCGTCCAAGCTGCAATCTTTATATTTTCTGGTAGTCCTGGTGGCAGTTTTGATTTATTTACAATTTTTATTAATACTCTAATTGGTGCTACTTTTTTAAATGATGCATACATGTCTTTTAATTGTTTAACTGGCATAGATTCTATCAATACCATTGATCCTAGTGAAAAATAAATTACTCCATCAGTGCTTTCATCCATCCATTTTTGTAGTTCCTGTGAATCAATTTTATTTTTTTTTTAAGTACTTGCAAATAACAAAAGTAAATTTTAATCATATGAAAATAAAAATGTATTCACTGGAGATAATTTTTCATCATTCATCTCTACGTGCAAACCACCAATTTGTACTAATGTGGGAATTATTGGTTTTACTCCAAACAAGATTGGATTGGTATTGACTAGTGTCAAAGCTACATTTTTCTCGACTTCTCTAATGCTAGGTATGTTAGAACTTAGATATTTTCTCATTGAGTCAGTTTGACTCTCTTCAGTAATTGTATGAAATTTATGTAGTTCCATAAAATTTGTGTATAGATTTTTCAAACGTTCCCAAAACTTCAACTTTCCAACGCCTATGTAAAAAGCATTCCGAACGTAAGCAGGATTATCGTCATTGCCAATGAAATAACTGACCCACGGATATTCAATTGCTGATGAAACAGCAATCACAGGAGCTTTAAAAACATATCCAAGTCCCATATAGCAATTAGCACAGAATGCCTGGAAAAAATATTAATAAACTTTCGATTACGTAAAATCTTACTAACTATTTTCGCTATTTTACTTCTCTATTTATTATAGTTCTACAAATATAATTAAATTATTATTATAAATAGTAAAATTTATTTCAAAGAACATTTTATTTCATACTTATTTTGAAAAATGTTTTTTATCCATTTTTTCCTCGCTAGTTATTTATGAAAAGCAAAAGAACAGAAATTTAGTTATATAATCTAGGGCACATATATTATACTAAATACAATCGTATATAATGTCTTTCAGAACGGTCTCAAAAATTTATGTTACACTTATTAGCAGTAGTTTTAGATTAAAATGTTTACAGTATTTTTTAAAAAATGTTCTTTATTTCTCAATATCAGACATTGCAAAATCAAACCAATAATTACATAAATGAATAATGACTATAAGTATTACTGAATAAAACACTCAATGCCTCGCATTATTAATTTCTATTACGCATAAAACTTTTTCAAGTTCTTTACCGAATCTTAAATCTAAATTGTACTTTATTTTTTCATACTTTTTCCTTTATAAAATATAAATTCTAGTTTATATTATTAAACATGTACCTCGACAATAACAGCATCGTAAGGTGGGTCTTTTGGTGGATTTTTAATTAATTTTTGCATTTTTTCAAAGCCCATAAAATGACACAATCGATTGCCATATGTTTCACCAATCAGATGCACTAAATCCTGGTTTATTTCCTTCGTAAATTCAATTGTGTAATTGTTCATAGTTGTCTCCATAGCTCCCTCCAGACTGATTATGTCATTGTAGTTTTTCACCGGTTTTTTCAGCGGGAAATGCGAGACAACGTCCACTTGATGACCACGTTTGGCCAAACCTTTCATTAAAGCTTCTAACACAATATTATGACTCTTGCCGTTGAACGGAAATACACCTAGTATTCTGTACGCACTACACACTGATAGTAATAACGTGGCACTCGTTAACGCGAAATAAATTCGCAGTAAATTCATTTTCGTCTGTACAATTCAAACTCAAAATTTAAAGTAAAATAAAAAAAATATGTAAATCGGAGTGTGAAACGAAGAGGCAATAAATTAGATTCTTATTGTAATGATCATTTGTAGGCTTATTCATATCTTTTGAAAGAGTTTCGAATTGTGTACTGGAGCGAGTCACTTGAAGAACTAATCGATACTAACAGAAAGTTCGTGCTATCAACACAAATAGCTTGTTACATTTATGCGTCAATCGCTTACGTACTAACAAACAGCTGCGATAAGTCCAAATGAGTGCTTAATGAGCTGTATACTTTTGTTATCTCTTGTACGGTCGCCAAAATAAAAAGATTGTTTGTAATTATATTTATAGCCTTATATATAATTAATATTAAATATATAAAGTAATGAATTGTATATTATATATTTTTTGTTTTAAGAAATTACTAAAATAATTAACACGGGATTTTTTGTCGAATTATTATGCAATTTTATCATTTTAAGGTCAATGTTGAGTCTATAGTTATCATAACTGATAATGAATGATAAATGTGCTGCTTATCACGTTTCTAAAACGTGCAAGTCACTACGAACTAACAAATGATTGTTCACATTTGTAATGAAACTAGATGATTTCGCAAAACCAGTTGCAATGCAATCCAATGGACTTCATTGTGGAGTAGCGTATTTAATCATTAGGTAAAAAATGATATGTGACTTAATTAGGCGTGCGTACTGCTCCACATTTTTTTAGACGTTATAATAGTTGACATTTTGATTTGATTTTATAGATTGAAAGTTTATAGTATTTTTTTTTTGATATTATCATGTTGCGGTATGCTTATCACCAATATACAATGACATGTTATACAATTGATGTGCAGGATAAGTGATCCGATTGAGGCCAGATAACGTTTTTCTTGCTCTAAAAACCGTTTCTTTATTGCTTTGGGAAAACAAATTTATCTATACATTTTATACAACTATTGTAAAATAAGGAAAATTATATACCTGATTTTCTAATGCATCTGTACATAGAATCTAAATAAAAATAAATTTCTTTGATAGTGCCAAAGGAGGTATTACATTATTATAAAACAATTATATTTGCTAATGACACGATTCTTAAAGTCTTTATCTACAATATTACCTATCTACTAAACTATTTTTATGATTGCTCTCTATTTTGCACAAAGTTTATATAACTATTATAATTTAAGTATAATAATATAACTATATTATTATTTAATTTTGCCCAAAGTTCATATAACGATTAAAATGAGTGTTTAAAGATTATATGTATACAATCACAGTTCTGTATTTAAAAAAGTATTTTAAATAAAAACATTTGAAAAGAATTTTACACATTACATAATGCCTGTTTAGGCTAGTTGTGTATGAAACGTCGTGTAAATCAATTGAAGGTTACATCAATCAAAATTTGTTTCGAATAATTCAACCTATTAGCAAATCGTTTTGAAGTGCACATAAACAATTATAAGAAATTAAAGAAACATTTTATTTATGCAAATTATTAATCAGATCGTAGATCGGTTTGTTTTATCTTAATTATTTCGAGTAAATCAGTTGGTTCAAGAATCGTCTTTGTACAGCCTGTGGACATTGCATCTGTCCGAGCAAATTTAAAAATTTTAGAAATGTAGCACTAAGCCACCTTACATATTTGACATTGTTTATGGTTGAACTTGCGCGCCCAATGCTGTGATAAATAATGGGAAGTACATAAGACAGTGACGCGACCTATCAAAGTGGTAATTTCGCTTGTTATGTCATATTTCCAAAATTTTTAAATTGGTTCGGGCACTTGTAATGTCAATTTTTCACTCAAAGAAGCAAGATCTGTTTTTTAGGAAGTTGACTATTCGATGCAAACTACCATGGTTTCCTAAATGGAGAAAAGATTAGGAATATGTAATTAAGCTTTTTATTTAAGTATCATAAAATAGAATAGCTATTTAAAGTTAAAAATTGCAGAATGTATTTTTAATTTTTCATACAAGAAATTATATATTTTAGCTACTGTACGTTATTATATTAGAATAAGTAGTAACTGATCCATTTGTTCTAGTTAATATATGTACGTCGAACTATTATTATGTTCGAGATTTGGTTCTCCAGTACACTTTGAAAAAAGGCATGTACCATTGCATTTCCTATTTCTCCCTCACGGATAAAGATCGAAAACATCCCATGCATATCCACAGGTACAACCATCCCGAAGAAAGTGGACAAGAACCGGAAGTCGACTAGTTCCCGACTCCTCGCTGTATATACACGTCGGTATAGCTCCGCAGTGCACATTTGCTCTCCGCGCAACGACTCGTTGAGGGTAGGTATAGCGGTAGTTGTCTCCTTTTCTTCTCCCCTTGACCTCCTCTCTCTGTCTCTCTCTCTCTTAGTCCCTCCCCCCTTCCTCCCTTTTCTAGCCGTCGATCCTTTTGGCGTGGCTGTTCTCCAGCTCCTCGTCGCGCCGGCGGTCTGGATAGCGCTCGCGCGAGGATATTTACGACTGACCGACTCATTGCCGCGCGGCTAGTTGAGCGAGCGGTCGCCACAAATCACGCGGCAGTAGCAGCAGCAACAGCAGCCAGAAAGCTGCCGGCCTTTCTCCGCAGTGGAAACGTCTGGCATTTTTCTCTGCCGGGGATAACTTTGACTTATTGGTGACAGCATGGGAGAGAAGGCAGTCAAAAAGAATGTTGGGAGAAAGAGAGAGAGAGAGAGAGAGGGACAGAGACGGTAGCGGAGTTAGTGGTGGTGGTGGTGGTGGTGGTAAGAAAAACGGAAGCGAGGGCATGCATGTGTCCATGTGTGTACTTTAGTGTGAAAGGGCGTTTTTATGGGAAAAAAAGAGGAAAATTTAAGGGAAATAATGAACAGCATGGTGAGGATATCGTCGTATGCTAGCAGTGAGCAGTTGGAGATACAAAGATTTTTTTTTATTACATGAATGGGCTTTTTGTTTTTCGAGGAAACTACGGTGCTCAGGTGACATTAGATTTTACGAATATTTATTCTCAATTCGTCGTGTTAAGCCACGGGACTCCCTTCGCGTATAAGAGCAATGTATTTTTGGAACTGATTTGAGTTCCACTTTTCTCTTCTCTATTGGTTTTGTATGTACGAGTATTTTGAGGTGCTACCAGTTGATTATTGCGACGAATACGTAAAGAAATATAATTAACATTATCAAATCTAATAATAAATTGAAAAATGATATCGAATTATGTGGGAATACCAGCTATTACTTAATTCTAGGTTCATCTGTATATACGAGTGAAATAAATAAAGTATATAAGTCACTTAATACTAACGCTTTTTGCTTATTTGTTTATAAAGGCTGTAAAGATTTTTAATCTTTGAATTATAGTACCAGCTTTACAATTCTAACTTATTAGTGGAAAAGAATGGGTGTAAGAAGGTAAAAAGCAGGGGAGAAGAATGAAGAAAAGTAGGATTTTGTAAGAGTCTGTATAAAAGAAAGGGGAGGTGGTTGAAAAAAGAGGTATTGGAAAACGATTGAAAGTAGACAAAGGATTGAGTAATACAATAAACAACGTAAGGTACTTGTAAAGCTTACAGAACTGGCAATAAAGGTGAATTTACAGAACCAACCTTTTGTTCTCATTCTTGATTAATGAAGGACAATGAAGTATAAACAGAATTAATCAATATCCTGCATGTTTAAAATTGTTGTTTAATAATTATGTAATAACTAGAAAACCGGTTTGAATTTTCCAAAGATGAAAAAATTCAAAGGTTCTGCAAAAGAATGTATGTGTTTAACCTCCGTAAGTTTATCGAAGCAACACTTGACTAAAAAAGTCCTATTATTACTTGTAAAAGAATGTTTAAATTCGATTGTTTATTGGACCACGAGTATCTATAGCTGGAATAGATTGTAATAAAAGAAACACGCAAAACTGACTGCCGGGGAGAAATTCCGCTTGGAGAAAAGGAGTCAAGTGGTGGGTCACACCACTCACTCTACAGAGGGTTGAGAGAGTACGTCTGACTGTCAGCTGCTGCCAATAAATAATGTCGTAGGTTTGACGTACGACCGGCAGCAGTGTGGCAACCACTACCTCGTGAGTATATATATATAGGCAGTCATCCCGTTCCACCGGCAAATCAGCCTCTGATTTTTCACGCGTTCGCGTTCCGTATATATATATCCGCGTTACATGCAATACCATTGCGCTACGTGCATCTGTGTATATGTGTGTGTTTTCTTGGTTCACGAGTGCCGATCAAATTTCCAGTGCCTCGCGCGCGGGGGAATTACGCATTCTCAGGAAAGGCACGGAGAATTATTTTCATTCATAGCTGAGAGTTCGCTCCCTTTTTCAGGGGGAGATACTCTTTTCCTTTCTCTCTCTCTCTCTCTCTCTCTCTCTCTCTCTCTCTCTCTCTCTCTCTCGAGGTTCCTTATTCCGCTTTTTATTTTATGACTTGGCCCATTGTCGATGTGCTCCCGTTACGTTTTACACTCGCCTTTGATGTTATTTATGCGTCATGCTTGGAGTAAGGCAATGTTGAATGAGATTAGACGATAATTTATAGCTGATTGGTGAAAATCAATAGTTGTTGGATGTTTGGTTCTTTTACGACTTCCACGATCTAAGGTTAAATGGAATCAGCTACACAAATCGAGAATAGAGTTTTATTAAAGTTTGTTTGTTAACGTTGTATAATGCTCGAACTAGGGAGCGCAAAAGAATCCGTTCGTTGTGTGTATTGCGGGTTTCAGGAGTTTGATTGCTGCACAAGGGCACACGTGTGAATGGGATTATAAGAGGAATATCAAACGCAAATTTTTTATCAAAGGTATAATTCTAAGAAGTAGTATTTACCTTATTTACATTGGGGAACTTATTAAAATATTTTAACAAAGAATCTTTCGTACTCTGAATTTGTCTGTAATCAAAACGTACTTATGTTTAGATTGTTTGTGTCTTTTCAGTTTGAACCATCGATTGCCGGTACGTATAAATCTTCAGAAGTAGGCACGCGCGGTAATCGACGTTTTATCCTGAATAACGCTTATGTTATTGAATAATTCTTCTTCACTTATATGAGCATACGAAATTTATGATGCACTCCAAAATACAGTTTCAACCCTTTGCGTCATAAATTTGCGCGCTGACAAAAAATATGTTAACTCTCGAACGAAGTGCAGTTGACTGTCGCCAAAAAGCAGCAGCAGCAGCATCTCCGACGCGATTCTCATAATTAAGCACAAAGTCTACGGGGGTATAGAGCACGGGTATAAAAAGGAAGCGCGCACGGACGCAGACTCGACCTTAAATTAAAGTAAACCCGAAAATTCCTTGAAATTAATTATCGCCGCACTATTTATCCCCGCTCGGGAAGAGTCATCAGAGGTCCGGTCTCTCTCACTCTCTCTACTACTTCGAAGTTATCGAGATCGGTTCCTCCGCAGACACACGGCGGCGACCCCGCGGAAGCATTAAGCGCCACTCACTCTCTCGCTCACTTGCAAAGTGTAGTCACGAGGGGAGGAGGGAGGAAGAGAGATGCATCAGGGTGGCGTAGAGGCCGGGAGAAACGAAGCGTCGGGAGTTCGCGTTGATACTCGCTACCAAGAGACGGAGACAGCGAGCGAGCGAATAAGAGAGAGAGAGAGAGAGAGAGAGAGAGAGAGAGGAAGAGAGAGAGAGGAAGAGAGAGAGAGAGAGACCGGTTCGTCGTCGGTTCGCAGTCGCTGCCGAGGCAGTGTGGATGTCGCTGTCGCATAAATCACGCCGGTATCTTCTGGCGCGGCGGCCTCGCTCATCATGCCCGAGTTCTTGTCGCGCCTTAATAACGCTCCGCGCTCTCTCTCCCTCTCTCTCCCTTTCCCGCTCCCGAAGTATATACGTGCGGGTTGGAGGTCGCAGGAGGCGGAGGAGGAAGCGAAGTGAGAGAAAACCACCCCCTCGAGCAGCAGCAGCAGCAGCAGCCGCCGGCTGGTCGCTACTACTGCCACTGCACCGCTAGCTAGCTACCTACCTCGGCCTCGCTACAAATCCTGATTATACTCTGCAAGTGACGTTATGCCTCCGCTGTATACGTGTGTACGTGTGGCTGTGTGTGTGTGTGTGTGTATGTGTGTGTGGGTCGGTGGGTGTATGTCAGAACGCGAGGGGGTGCGATGCCGGCTTGAAGTCTGCTTTTTGTTTCCTGCGAGAGAGCGAGCTTTTCTCGTTCTAGCGCACCGACGTCTACTCTCCCTTCCCTTTTCCCTCCGCCACCCCCCTCTCTCTCACTCTCTCTCTCTCTCTGGTTCTGGCTCTCTCGAAGTTCAATGGGTTACAGTAGCTGGAAGAGCAAGGGTCTGGTCTGGCGGGGGATGAGGGAGGAGGCACATACCGCACTTCCTCATTCACTGGAGCAAGGTATAGCAGCGCGGTCGGGATAACTGCTGCCCTCACCTTTTTCTGTAACTCGCTACGATTCTTCTTGTTTTTTCTCTCTCTCTCTCCCTCTCTTGCGATATTCTTCTTTTACGCTGAGTCATTGTGCGTGTATACCAGTCAGGGGTAGAGAGGTCGTAATTTTGTTTGCACTCCTCCTCTCCCTCCTCCTCCTCCTTTTGACGAAATGCGAGGATACCTGCGGAAGTTTATTAGAGAGGCTGAGAGATGAGGGATGGAGGTCGTAAAATTTAGGGAATCAGGCTGTATCTGGGAAATATAGCCTAGTGTATCGTTTATATATGATAAGAAAATAGAATAAGGCAATTTATGTTGCTGAAGGTTGGAACTATTTTTTGTATCTCTGCTGTGTAGAGACTATAAAGAAATGATGATACCCACCAAATTTAAAGCAGTCTGAAATCACTTGTCATTAGTAAGAGCTGTGTCAATATTATTCGAGGTAAATACTACTTAATTGGAAATAATTTTATCATTATATCATTCGTTCTAACATAATTTTTATACCTACGCTCTATTTTGTACGAAAGAGCGTATATTATATAGCCAAAGGGATGCCTCATTTACTTGCCGATGAGTTCTTTATGGTCTTTCAAAGACGGGAAGTAGTTTGTTAATAAATAAATTACTCAACAAATTCTTCATCATTTTTTATAAGCTTTACTCCTCCTAAAGTTAATATAAACACCAATAAAATCAAATTCCATTTTGGAAATGCTTATAAATTTATTTCAACAATAATTCTTGAAATTAATTAATCGAAGTGAAATAAGCACTTTCGGATCTAGTTATTCTTAGTTAATACTTTGGTTCTATCAGGGACAGACAATGAATTCAAGATTTTAATTTTCTCCGCCTTGTAACTAATATTCTATGTCGGCGCTCAGGCCACATTATTCACAGTCGCAAACGAAATTTTTATTAAATACGCGGCCATTATTTATGCGATAAAATCGAGTCAATAAATAAAAAAAAAAGAAAGAGGGAGCGCAAGAGAGAGCGAGAGAGAGAGAGAAAGAGACGCGCACTTTTCAGTAAATTCACACAGCGAAAGATTTCCTGAGAAAATAATGCGAAGTTTGACATAAAAGTAAAGAGAAACACGGGAATCCATTATTCGGCATTCTTTTTCTTTCCGGCATAATCGACTTTTCCTCGCGACTGCATAGAGCAGCGGCGGCGGCGGCGGTGTCCCGTCGCGCGAATGTAGCAAGCAACTTTGGTCTTCCTGCGCAATGTATATAATACCTCTTCCACTCCGCCCCACTCTCTCTCTCTCTCTCTCTCTCTCTCTCTCTCTCTCTCGCTTGCTCAGTTTGCCTCTCATCTTTACCCGACCGACTGACAGCCTGGACCGCGTAAATCAATTTTCAATTACGGCTTTAGTACGTAGCAGGCGACGCGTGGAAAGAGAGAGGGAGAGAGAGAGGCAAAGGAGAATCTAGCCTCGACCCCTCCGTCTACGAATACGTATATACACGCTCTCCCCTTGTGTCGCGTGCGCGCTAAGGTGTCACCGACATCGACTGAATCGACGATAAAGATTATTTTTTTAAAATAATTTCGCCGAACTTTCCTTTTCTCCGCATGATCCCGAAATGTTCGTTCGATCGTTAATTAGCTTTCGCGTCACGTATATTATCGCTCTTTCAACATTACTTATACATAATAAAAATATAAAAAATGAGTAAATTATTTTTAAACACACAGTAACATTGATAAAAGTAAATTACTTAGATTGAGTTTTTTGCGAAGCTAATTATATTTCTTTTTCTATTATAGTTCCAAAATCCGAAGTAACCATCATCGTTGCAATCGTCAAGAACTTGGTATAAGTCGCAATAAAAAAGAAAATGAATTAAAAAAAATTACGGTTGAATGTCAGAACAAAAGAATAGTCGAAACGGGAGTGCATAAAAAAGAGGGACACGGCTGGTGGATAAGAAAGACAAGAGTAGAGAAGAGAATGAAGATAGGGAAAAGGGTTGCAGAGCAGTAGCGGTGGCGGTGGCGGTGCACACACGTTACCGCCGCAAGAGATAGAAAGAGTCCAGAGAGAGAAAGAGAGAGAGAGAGAGAGAGAGAGAGAGAGAGAGAGAGAGAGAGAGAGAAGCAAGGGGTTAAGTGTGGGAGTGAGGTATACGGGGTAGTCGAATAGATATATATATACATATATACCTCGTCGGCTATCCCCCTTCCCCACGCATACGTATTATTATACTTCGCTACAGTCATATTTATAAATCAGCGATATAGCTCGCGCAGGACGAGCGGACGACGTGGAGGGATGGAATTTATAGCTTCGTTCTCTTTTCTCTCTCTCTCCTGCGCTTCGCAGTATACGCAGAACCACCCCTTCTCGCGAGAAAAGCGGCGCAACTTGAGTTCATTTCTCTCTCTCTCTCTCTCTCTCTCTCCGTTCCTCCCTCTTTCTCTCGTCGTACAAACTGCCAAGCCCGCTCTACGTATGAGCTTAGGTCGACATTTTCCCTTCTCCTCTTTGGCAATAAATCTGAGAGTCTTTTGAGCCGGCCGCCGCCGCCGCCGCCGTTGCCGCTGTTACAGGGTGCGCCACCATGGACGCGATGGAGACTGGCGTGTGCCAGTTCCAGTGTGAGGAAGTTGGGTCGGTCAGATAGAGAGAGAGAGAGAGAGTAGGGAGAGGGGGAACTCTAGGGTGGTTTTCCAAAAAACCGGGCTATACGCTATATATACTGGATACGCTCGACTTGATCTGTGGTCGGTAGCGCAGTGGCTCCGTGCAGGCTTTCGCAGGATAATTTTCGATTATTGTTGGCCGCAGATATCTTATACTTTCTTCCATACGTCTTTCTTAGAGATGATTTCATCAGTGACGTTAAGTGTTATTTATCGTTTTGTTGATTGGATGTATTTCTGGTATATCCAAGGATCGATTTGTTATCGTGTTTTTCAACTGGCCGCGATGTTACCGAATTTATATATACACTTATTTTTTATGACATCATAGATGCTCCAAATTTATCGGGTATGAGTATACAGTAGCTTATTTATGTTTATAAGTAGATTATACAACTGATGAAATACTTATTTTTAATCAACCCTCAAATCAAATCTTGCAAATTACGAAAAATTGCAACCCCAAGTAGGAAGAGTTCTACGAGCACTTTATAATTAACAAAAAAAATGTTATCAGTATATTAATATACTATTTAAATCAATTATTTTATACATTTGATATTAAAAATGAACTTAGTAGTAAATGCAGAATAACTTCACCACTTTCAAAATGTAATGAAATAAAATTGCATTAAAATTTTTTAAATCACTTTTAAGGTAACTGCACAGTGGGAATGAGAACGAATTTGAAAAGAGCATCATCGCACGCCAGACATATTTTCCAAGTAACGAAAAAATTAAGCCGAAATCGCGAAACCTTTCCCAACCCCCCCCCGCATGCACATCCGTGTGTCCCTCGCGTATATCATCTTCCTCCATCTTCGTCGTTCATTGCCGGGGTCATCATCGTCCATCTCTCTCTTTCCCTCTCTCTCGCTTAATGCTAACCCTTTCCTCATCCCTCCTGTTCTCTCTCTCTCTCTCGCTCGCTCGCTCTCTCTCTCTCTCTCTCTCTCTCTCTCTCTCTCTCTCTTCTCTTGCTCTCTGTCCCCTATATCCTTGCCATTCGCTCGTCTCTCCCGCGCGAGCGACCTTTCGCCGGATTCTCTCCTTTTCGTCCTCCTCTCTTTCTCTCCGCGCGCTTTATGTTTCTCTTTTCTCTTTCTCTCTCTCTCTCTCTCTGGGCCTCTGCGTCACGGGAATGTATATAATTAGCAGCATTGTGCTTGCGCACGGACAGATTTACGGTCTACGTCGCTGGGCCGCGCGAGCACACACTGCATGCATAAGCGCGTTAAATAAGTATTTATCCGACCCGTGGGGGATGACGGGATACGGACGGCCGCTCGTCGAAACCACCAGCAGCGGTACAGCAGCACCGCCGCTGCCGTTGCCGCTACTGCCACTGCCGCCCAGTGCCGTTTTGTAACTCTTCTCCCCGCTCATTTCGTTCTCCCTATATATGCAGTCTCTGTGTGTATACTCTGTGGACTTTTCGATCCGCGACTACCGACGGATTTGACGCTTTGATATTCCCGCGGATTACACGGGAAATGTGCTTTATATTCATGGGGCATAGCTTTTAAAAAAATGATGGGTTAATTGGGATGGAGCGGATTTGCGAAGTTATGTAGTATATGGCTTTGGATAAGGTATCGTGTTTAGGGTTCGAGGCGTAGGGAAATCGGTGTGGACGGCTTAATATTAAGAATACCAATTGGTTAACCTGATATACATTTAACAAATATAGTTTACATATCAAATGACAAGTACCATCATAGTTGTCGTGTATGTACTTGTAATAAGTCTTGCCAACATAGGAATGGATCGTGCCAATAATATGCAAGGGTATTCGGAATGCTTAAAAAATTAAATGGAACCATTGAAGCTGCTTGACAATTGTTGTGTTAAAAAAATATTGAGATTAAAGAGTTACGGTAATTGGGAGGGTCGGTGAAGCAACTTCTAATTTTCGAAAAGTAAAAATTCACTTGATCATCTAATTTAAGGGATTATCATCTAATTTGAGGTATTATCCCAATTAGATTGATGAATTACATGGTGCGATGAAATACATATAGTATTCTCTTTAACCTGCTAAAGAAATGATTGTTTCACACGCACACACATACAGCTCAGCATCCCAAGGCCGTCAAAGCCTAAATGAAAATAATATTATAGACGCGAAACAAAAGCAGCTGGGTATTTATCGAGTCAGTCAAATACGAGTAGTCGAGCCTGAGCACTCTAAAAAGCGAGAGAGAGAGAGGGAGAGAGAGAGAGAGAGAGGAGAGAGAGAGAGAGAGAGAGAGAGAGCTTATAACTGGTGGCGCGCACTATATATCAATCACCCAAATTGTTTACCTCCTCAGCTCCCGTACCGCGTCCAGCGCAGTAGCAGCAGCAGCAGCCAGTACACAGAGCTTGGCTTTGTAACGTCAGGATCGCGCGAGCGCGTGTCGAATCGGGGGGCCGGCCGCGCGCAAAGTCCAGGAGTATATAGTATATAAGCTGGCTGCCGGTGATGCTGGTGCTCCTGCTCCTGCTGCGGTAGCTGGCATCCATCGACGCCCGATCGCATATGCCATTTATCACAGCGCCCGAACGCAGAAGGAGACAGAAGGAGAGAGAGAGAGAGAGAGAGGCCTCTATATAGCCACCTTTCCAGCTCGAGCCACTATATACAGGCTGCGACGTATAATGCGCCGGGGCCACACACAATGACCAGTCGCGGCTGCCACTCGTTTGCCACCTACTACATACATGCCCGATCATATATATATAAGCTGAACGCTTGAGCTACCACTGCACTGCTCGTGTTTTTGCCTTCCTGCGCCAAAGAAACGGTTCTTACATATATATAAGTACACGTGTCTGTCTGGGATGCATGCGTGCAGCCTGCGAACCTCCGCGTTCTTCCTTTCGCTCCTGGATCGAAAATTCGCGATATCACTTATACGGTGCTGCAGCTCTTCTTTATTATCTTTCTTTTTCCTTTTCTTTTACTCTCTTCTTGTTCTTTGCTCTTTTCTTGAGGAGACATAAATCTTGCCGTTTAATCGCCTGGAAAAAAATGACCTTTATGTGTATACGCGCGAGCGAGTAGGTATAACATTTGTCAATTACGCGCTGCGAGACGAATGTTCAATGAGGATGCGCGACTATATGTATGTACGGTGGAAGAAATGTGGGTAATATTAATTTATCGTCAACAAATTTCATTGGTGATTAATGCTGCACTCGCTCCGACTCTCTTTCTCAACTTAAATTATGGGATTTATACGAGATTTACAAGATTTCGAGGATTTCGAATATATTTTGAGGATGGCGTAAAGGATGTATACAGAAGTGATGTATGAGCCTTTTTCTCGTAAAGATTACGTTTTGCGAGAGTCGTACTTATATATGAAAGTGTATATTACTTTAGGGTGTAGCGCATTTCGAGTATTCACAGCATTGGAGTTTGTTCTTTTTCAATAAACTTACTTTTAAAACCCCTTAGAATTAGACCTCAATATATACAATACGCAAAGGCCTTCCTACTTAAAGACAGAACTATTGACGTAATTCGAGTATAACATTTTCAAACAATTTATACATAAATAACATCATCTTTTAAGTTGGGAGAAAAGTAAGAGCATTTGAGAGTTGTCTCCTTTTTCAAACGGACTCTGCGTTAATTGTCCCCTTTTTGAAATGGACTCTGAGTTATCTCCTTCTTAGTCGAAACCGACGATATAATTACTTACATACAATAAACACACACATATATATACACACAGGGTGTCCCATTTTAAATAACGGATAGGAATATCTCAGGCGGTATAATATATATATTATACACTTTTCATTGGGATTTATAGATCAGTTGGAGAATTTCCAATAATTATTTACCCAAAACTCTCTCCTGCAATTTTTAACAACCGCCGAACCAACCCCCTCCAGTTAAATCACTCTTACATTCAGCATACGCAAAAAGACACCTGTTCGTTCTTCTCTATCTTCCACCTACTCGCAACCTTGAATCAAAAACTTCCCTCGGCATCACGTTATACTGGAAAGCTTTGGTAAAAAAAAAGAAGAAGAAAATAAGGTGAATAGAAGTCGAGTCAGAAAAGTAAAACGCGCGACCACAATAAAGCGCGCCTTTGAAAAGTAACAACAAATCATGCTTAAGCCCCCCCGAGTCCGCGAGATAAAGATAAGAGAAATCGCGCGTGTATAAGTCGAGCGGCAGCTCTCGCACACAGTTTGCACGGACAGTAGCAGCAGCAGTAGCAGCAGCAACGGCGTCGTATAGGGAAAACGCGAGAGTGAGACAGTGAGAGAGAGAGAGAGAGAGAGAGAGAGAGAGAGAGAGACAGTAGGAGAGATAGCGAGATGGAGCGGGTGTCCCGTCAACTTTCAAAAGGGGTTGACGGATGGTCGCTGCGGGACGAAAAGACGACGGGCCTGGATCCATCATATTTTCTGCGTCGCGCGGGAACTCATCTCGCACACACGTACAATGTCCTCGAGAGTTCTGCACTGTTGCCTGTAGACTTCCATACATATATATAGATGTGTGTATATACGCAAGGGTCAGCGTGTAACGCGCTTGAATATATTCATATATATATATATATATTGTATTCTTATACTTTCTCTCCCAGGAGAGAGAGGAGAATACGGGAGGGAACAGCCGTGATTCTTATTTTCTTATTTAACGCGTGAATTCGGGCTTTGTGCGCGGTCTTATGCATACCTATATTATGGGCGATTCGCATCGCCGCGCGATCCACGACACTTCTGCAATACGTTCTACGTCTCTCTGTTGCGTACAGCGGAATCCTCTCGCGGTGTGTAGATCTGATGTGTCTGCGTGTGCGTGTGCGCGCGCGCGCATGTGTGTGGTTGTTACAGAGGGAAAGAGAGAGAGAGAGAGCGAAGCGCGCGCGCATTGTGTCACGAGGCTGATTGATAATACTCGGGACCGGTAATGTGACTTTCCCCTGTTTGAACTACTATAAATCACGATGCGTCGAGGATAATACTGAATTACGGATTGTTTCGGATCACGTTTAAGACCTTTATTGGTCAGCTGAAATTTAGCATTTTACGGGGGCTAGTTACAAGTTTATCTGAGGCTATAAATTCTTCGGAGTGAAAATTAATTCCACATTTTATGTTTGCGATCCGCCAGACAGTTATCTCGTTCTCATGGATAGTTATAAAGCTTTATGTACAAGGTTGATGGGCGAGGTAACAAAAAAAAAAGCTGGAATCCGCCGATGCCGCGACAAAATTGTTACAAAGTGTCCAAAATACTAGAGCGGACTAAATTTTGATTAGTAGTTGGTGGCGCGCTATAAATTATTAATTGCTGATGGAAAAATTATTAATCCTTCTGAAAATTCTCGATGGAATAATCGCGTTTTAATATCTAATAGCATTATGGATTCGTGTTGTAATTTGAGCATCATTCGATGTGACCAATTGCATTCATTTTATTCTAATTTGCATGTACGCGGTATATTATCAAACTAAAGACATTGCAAGTGACGTTATTATAATATATATATTTTGAATTAAAAATTTGATATTCTTGTCATGTTTCTATCAATCCATCGATTGCTAACAGAGTTGACTTTTTGCAAAGTGATTGACAGACACGCTAGTATGATATATATGCGCTAAGGCTGTAAAGAGCTCAAGAATTTTAATTATATAATCAACGTTTTAATGCAGAAATTTGCAATATTAATAATTTTAATTTTTAAAAACAAGTTTAACAGAAACATATATATTTGGCTGAAATATTTAAACCTACTATAATCGTCCTCTCGTGGAGACCTTTGTTATGCGAAATTATGACCTTTCAAGTTTTCTAACACGGTAAGTATGATTATTTTTTAATTTTAGATTAGGAAACTTAATTATGGATAATGCCATTTTCTTGTATTTGTGTATATGATGTAACGGATTTATAAAAGATCTTTATTTCAAAGTCCTACAGCAGAAATGAAGAAATTATATTGATTTATATTTTATCTTTTATTTTAAATACTTAAATATTTTCATTATCATTGCAGATCTATTTCTGTATAAGACTTTAGTATTTTCTTTAGAGATTAAAACCTTATTTCGAAAGACCTGTCACAAGTCTTATAACCTCTATTATCGCAAGTCTAACTCCTTTAACTACCATTAAACAAATTTTTTTCATATTTTGACAGCAATTCATAAAAGTAGTTAAAGAATAATATAATTAGAGATTTATTTTCAGCTAAATTTTTTCATAAACGTCTAATAAGCTGTAAGAAAATTGCGATAGTCGATCTTGGATTGGTCAACAACTGAATAGACAAATCACACCCTGATCGTTGCAGATTTACAAATTAACATATCAGCGAAACAATGAGCGAATAAATATCGTTAACAATTAGTCGGGTGGGGCCGGTATGAAAAAGCATCGGATGATTACAATAACTATATCGACGTCGATTGCCTCGTGCAGCCGCACTGACACTCTCAAGCTCCCTCCCCCATGTGCTTGCAGGCTAACTTGGCTTCGCAAATCTCGAAAATATGTTTAAGCTCCAGCGAGCGAACTCGTAAAAAAGATCATCCTTTATTAACTCATAATTTAGTCGGCGCAGGCTGAAAACGAGAGAAGCGCGAGGGAGAGAAAGAGGGAGAGAGAAAACGGCGTGGTACGGCACATAAGCGCCGCTCCGCACAAC
>UELV01098167.1:0-11583 GCA_900490015.1 Megastigmus stigmatizans | reverse complement strand
TTTTGACCTGTTCTTTCGAATGGTGAGATTTATTTTTTGCTAAAACACTCTTGAAAAAAAATATGGCATGTTTTTCACGAAAAAAAGTGAAATAATTTAGAAATTTTAAAAATATTTTAGAATCATGAAAAAATTTTCCCCGTAATATCTAAACATCGATTGCACTTTTTTGCAGTATTTTGAATTATTGTCATTGCATTTTCCTTATGAAAAAAATTCATAAAGTTGAATATTCCAAATTTTTTAACTTTTTTTCGTGATAAACACGCCACATTTTTTTTGTAGGAGTATTTTAACAAAAAATTGGTATCACCATTCGAAAGAACAGCTCAAAATACACCGGATATGATCTTTTTCAAATTTTTTCAAACCTTTTTTTTAGTTGAAAAAAAGCCTTGAAAAAGGTGTTCGAAGAATAATTCGGGGTCTTGGTCGTTAATGGGTTAACACTAATGCTACGAACTCTTAATGCTTGGGTGGTATACGGCACTGCAGCATTGAAATGTACAGAATAGTAAAATTTAAATTGCCATTTGAAACATATCGATAAGAAATGAAAAATATTTATCTAGACAATTGAACGAAAAGTCGAACTAATACTGAATATATAAAATTTTAATATGAAAAACACTCTTGCGACAGAATTAAAAACGTTCTATTTCATGTTTGTTGTCAGAAATCACAATGGACAGCATAAGAAGCACACCAGCAAGGGATCTAAGCGACGTAAGTCCAGAAGCCAGTCCATCGAAACCTCACGAAACTCGGTCCCCCGACTGCGTCAACATTAGCCCAGATAAAAACCATCCCAGCAAGCCAGACCAATTCTACACCCCTCAAGACCATTACAAATCAGCGGATGACAAACGAATAGCCGAGAGCTTCGAGGAAGCTAACAAAATACTAGCTTCCGCTCAAAAATGTTTGCAAAAGGTCCGCATAAACGCGCCGAACCTCGAGACTCGCTTGGGAAATCTAAGGATTGCTTACGAGAAGAGGCGGCACCAGATCGAGGAAGCCTTGCTGATAGCGAACCATATCGAGGATCGCAAGAAATTGATCGACCAGCTGAGAGAGGTGACACACTTGCAAGAGGTACTGGTGGAGGCGATGACTAGGATGGCTGATGTGACGATAGAGCTCGAGGACCGCGAGAAGGCGCAATTCGATCTGCTGGATCACCAGAAGTGTTTTAGGAATAAATTGCAGATAATAGAGGAAGTGAACAGTAGAAAAAGAGAGGCTATATTAAAAAGCTCGCGTTCGATGCCGGAGACTTCGAAAGGCGAGACGTTGAAGCCGAAGCCCAGATCGGATGATGCTCCATTAAGGGACTCTGAGAGGAAAAAGCCTGACGGGAGCGAGACTCTAAAGACAAATCTACTGACAGTTCCACGATCAGATCCGATCAACGTAACTGAAGATCAGAAAAAATTACTTGGAGCGATTCCGAAAACCACTGTGAGGCGTAAGTGAGTTGACTAGCTGAGCGGCGTCCGATTTTGACCAAAACAACGACAACACCTTCTGACCCCTTGAAAAACTTTTGATAAAGTCCAGCAGCACTAGTTTTTAGTACAGCTCAATTTTATCTTGTGCATTGCCAGTTGCAATTTCCGCCCAAAAACCTCTATAATATATTTGTATATATTTTTAATAAGTGCATTTGTAATGAAACGAAAAAAAGTGTTATTAACTTTAAACGTTCTCCTCACTATTAGTATTATTATTAAATCGTTTTTAAGTTAAAATACTTTCTTAAATCAATACGAATCTTTTGAAACAATTGCTGGGCAGTTGTTTAAAAATAAAACAGAATTTACCGATTATCATTCAGTAAAATTTGTTAAAATATAAGTCTAAAATTTAAAGTTTTGCTGGAAGTTGATCGATAAATTCTTTTCTATTTGTAAAATACTTTCTGTAAAATCTTGGTAAGTGTTACTTGTATACTGTAATATTATTAGGATTGTTTTAAGGTTCACCTATAATTTAGCATAACATCCAGAAAGAAAATAAATGCATAATGTGTATTCTGAAGAAGCGTTTAAATTTTTACAAATCACCTCTCGAGGCAAGAATAGAATCGTGAAAATCCCAAGCAATTTTCTTAACTGTATAACGTACAGTTCGAATACATTTTTTAAGACTGGTCATTAACCTATGAATTAGAGAGATAAAGACAAAGCTTAACTCGTATAAATATATTACATTGTGCTGTAATTTATATAATTGAAGGCTGTAAACATTCGTAAAAGAAGAGAGCAATAATAATTTCTTACGTAATCATTCAAAATTGATACGTTTCAAAGTTCTAATTTGCGTCCGATAAGTCCAGTCTAAAATATGATTAACGCCCAAACTGCAATTTAAGCAGCGCAAAAATTACACAACAATTCAATTTCTCACTGAATCCAAATGAAAATCTAGACGCATCCCAACTGATCCCTCTACGCAGCGTCCCAATATTTTGAAAGCCAAAATCCAATCAAACGACTCGCTCAGCCCAATCCAATAACAGCACTCACTAATCCCACCACAACAAACCTATACACGCCTACATGAAGCACATTGAGAAAGAGAGGCACGGCTGCATAATAGTCGAAAAGAACCCGTTTAAATCCGAGCGTGCAGAGAGAGAGAGAGAAGTCGCGTCGCCGCCAACAATGAGCCACGAAATATCAAGGCGAAAGCGCTCGTGCGCCGAGATGAAATCAGCTGTGTCAGAGAGAAAGAGGGGAGAGGAGAGGACATCAACCGCTGGCTCTTTGACTTCTTCTCCGTACACTGCACACGCGAGAAGAGAGCATAAAGGCGAGGATGAGACTGCAGGGATTTCTTCTTAAAAGCGACCCTGACCTCACGACTCACTCGGCGAGAGAGAGAGAGAGAGCGAGAGAGAGGGAGAGAACGTGCAGAGAGATCGCAGCGATGCGATGATCCTTACCTCTTTACCCTCGGACGATGCCGAGGGAGAAAAAAAGGGGATAGATGCTGATTCCGCCACGAGGCTGTGGAGAAGTAAATAAACCGCGCGGAAGACTCGGTGTCTGCGCTTTTATTGTTTTGAGCGGGTAATTAAAAGGGAAGTTGTGATCTAGGCTCCCGGAGCGTGTAACTATTTTTTTTTTATTTGGAGATTTTATGTATTTATTGTCAAAGCTGTACTCTCGTATTCGCACATTTTCTGTTATTAATTAAATAATCCGTTGAAAGTGACCATTAATAGAATTAAAGGTGGCCCAAAAAAAAAAAGAAGACCGGCCGGGAAAATTTACAAAACACGCACAAAGGCGATAACAATCGAGTTTTCCCAATCTCTACGTGCAAACGCTTAATGAAACACGCAATTAAGGCATATTTCCCGGTGTATATACGCTATAACCCAAGCGAGTCTCAGTAACAAACTCAAAGCCACAACCGAGAGCCAATCCTTCCACGAAATAAAGCGTAGAAATCTCGAATCTCGGCCTAGTACACCTCTCCTCTCTCTCTCTCTCTCGCACGCAGAGAGAAAAAGCCTGCGCTTGACCGAGCCACGCGCGTACATAAACATCGAGATCGCGGTTTCCCACGGACTTCTCAGACTGTCTCTCTCTCTCTCTCTCTCTCTCTCTCTCTCTCTTTCTCTCCCTCTCTCTTGCTGTCTCTTCTCTCGCTCGCATACGCACACGTGCGCTTGAAAACTGAGTAATGCTTCCGAGTCGCGCGCGCTCTCGCGTCCATTAAGCCCTCGCTGCTGCTGCTGCTGTTGCTGCTGTGTGTACGTATACAGTTGCAGCGCCAGAGATCGTGAAATTCCCGAGGATCTGGAGCTTATTACGGTTATTACTGGACGTATACCTAACTGCATAGATGCGAACGATAAGTTGATACGTTGATTTCGTTTAATTAGATGCGCTTTTTGGTTCTTCCTTTGTGTGGTAAAGGGGAGAAAGAGGAGGAGAAATCCCAATGGTTCGGATCTCGACTGCAGAATTATTCGCATCGAGTCTTATTCGATCATAACGTGATCGCTTTTGTTATGAGGTACACGTATAGCATCGTTTGATTTAATTATAGAGGTGATTTTTGAATTTAGTTGCCGATGAATGTTAGTGTTAATGGGTACGAATGTATGCGGAAAAAACGTTACAGCTGTGGTAAAGTACCGAGTGGTTTCCTGATGTTGGATGTGTATGGAGTAACAGCTGCGAAACGAGATCCTTCTTTTTCATACGAAACTATAAAAATGAATACGGAATGAATTAGCGAGAATTTACGAGTTCGAGGGAAAGCGCGAATTTCCTTTCGGCTTGAAATAGTTTTTCCGATTCGTAAGTTTTAAGGATCAGCGTTGGGGAAAAAATGAGACTTAAATCGCGAAAAAAAAAATAAAGTCAAAACAACCTGGGTAAGAAAACGAGTTTTACAAAGTTTCAGAATCAGCCAACGCGAAGTTCAAACATTCGAGCGATCGATTCCCCCGCGCCGTATAATTTGCATGTAAAATATGATAACCGGTTGAGCTGCGATAGATCTCGTAAAAGGTTAGATTCTAAATTGCCGGCGATAGGCGATACGTGTGATGCCTCTTAAAGCTCCTTGATCGTGCCAAACGAGTATGCACGCGCAGAAATCGATCGTTTTACGAGGAATGCAAAACTCCTGGGGATAAAAAATTAATATCGCCGTGTGTGTGTGTTAAGTTAACAATGTTTATAGTCTTAATATCCACGCTTAAAGTGCCATTTTTTCTACTCCAGATTTAGATATCGCGTATGCATTAAGGATCAATTATAGCCACACACGTGTGATCTAGTCTTGGAAACATCAATTATCATTGACGATATAATAATCTGATCAAATCGGTCAAGATTGTTTCAAACCCATCGTTATTCAATGAAGGTCAAGTCAAAGCATTTATGTACCGACCGCACGAAGCGAAGAATACGATATTAATGATCGAGAATGAGCAGTGTCACAAACAGTATCGAGTGATATAGTTGCATACTTTATAGCTGCATGGTAAATCACGTAATGCATGGAAAAAAAATTTCTCAACTCTGTCACGAAAGTTATATAAAGTAGAAAAATTTCCATTTTGAGGTTGAAGAAAAAAAAAAAAGAAAAAATATGTGTGACAGCCTTTTGTGCACGCAGTTTTTTCTCGGTATCCAGCGCATAACAATTCCATCGCGTGAATTTATCAAAAGCCAAGACGATTCCTAGTTCACAAAGTACCGGGGAGGCTATTGAGGACAGGCGCGAGCGCGACTACAATACGGAGCCAGAGAGAGAGAGAGAGAGAGAGAGAGAGACCAACTGTCATAACTGTATACATAAGATGGATCGCTCGCGTATATATATAATTTCTTCATCAGAAATCGTCAGCGTAAATCAGTCGCGTGCGCGCCTCACGTGAGATTTCCCATCGGCCGAGCTGGACACAATTAATAGGTATTTTTGTGCGCCGCTTCGTCTTCGGGTCGGGAGACGATAATTGCGCGCTCACGACTCGTGCAAAATCTCGCGTGGCGCGGCGATAAAAGCTGTACCGAGCGATCGCGACCGCTCGATCTCGTTCATTAGCCGCGGCAGCTGACGCCGTTCTCCAACCGCTCTCTGCGGTACACCCGTCGAAGGAGATGTATCCTTATTTCGCTCGCGCGCCGCAAACCGAACGAGTCTTACTTCCTGGTGGTCGGAAAAGACGCGAAAACTCCGGCGCGAATTCGACGTGAACATCTAAAAATTTTTAAGATTCACTTTCGGTCCATATATTCATTTAATTTCGTATTTTTCATGCTGAAACGGCAAGATAATTATGCTTCGTGTCCACATTATCTATAATTTATTACTGGCTTACACATCCAGACCGTACACCTGTTTAAGCCGATA
This sequence comes from Megastigmus stigmatizans, assembly GCA_900490015.1. Taxonomy (NCBI): domain Eukaryota; kingdom Metazoa; phylum Arthropoda; class Insecta; order Hymenoptera; family Megastigmidae; genus Megastigmus; species Megastigmus stigmatizans. The sequence continues at coordinate 5,703 of UELV01098167.1, read as the reverse complement.
CATTCTTAACTTGGGGAGCTCGTAATAACGCAAGACGTATGTCTATAACAGTGAATGTCCAGCTACGCGCTTAGAAGGCAAAACCAGTCTTTTGCCTCGTTTCGTCAGACATTTTCCGTATAGGAATCGAGAAATGAAGTAGCGGAGCAAAGTAAACAAGAAGTGTCCGCGCGGTCAAACAATAACGATGTCTCTTCTAGCTTCGACAAAAAAGACTGGCGGGAAAAAAAAAATAAAACAGTTAGCTTCGTCGTCATACGCTATTCTTACCGATTCGCTAATGAATCCCATATGTATTCGAAAAATAATTGCCGTAGAGGATAAATAAATTTTTAACAAATTTACGCCTTTTTCCGAAACTAAAGTCAACGGCATGAGTTTGAAAACTTAATTGAATGTACAGCTGCTACATAAATTGCATAGCATTCAATTATAACACTGCTTTCATAATATATAGTACGTGATTAATTAAGCAAAACCATCTGGGCATGACAAACTCGAAATTCACTTCGCATCTCCCATTTTTACTCGACAGCCAACCGCACGCAAACCGCGAAAATTGTTATTACATACGCTGGACGTACCCCCCGACACATTCATTTCTTCGTCTGCCGCCGCTACAATATACAACAAACAACAGCAGATTAAAGCCCAGACCGGTCCAGGCTAACGCGCCGAATCTCCAGCTTTTCCCCAATTTTCGCAAGGATTACCCTTCGAACGCACGGCCATAAGCGCGACTCTGTGCGCAAAGGGTGTCGAAATTTATTTGACAAAGGGTTCGGCCCACGATGTTAGCCCTGCTCGCGTGTATACGACCTGTACTGCGGTGGCGTAGCCGCAAAAAAGGACCACGTCAAAGAGACGGGACTTTGATGACTTTCGTTGAATCGGGGAATGGTTTTACGGAGAATTTACGTGGATAAATTGTAAGGATGCAGATGAGTTTGTTGGTTGCAAAAGAGTGTAAGATGAGTTTGAGGTTTTGAGATTAGGAGGAATTTAATTTTGTGCAGTGCGGTGGATTAAAGTAGCTTTATCTATGAAAATGTATGGAAATATATCGTGAAACATGATTAATTATTAGGTCCATTTGTCATTGGAATAAGAAGATTCTTTAAACTTTCACATCAAGTATATTAATTTGTATAAATTTACATCAATTTTAGTTACAGTTATTTCTGCATGAATCTCGACCGATGTTACGTATTTGGGATTCATGAACGTAAATGTGATAATCGGTGCATATTAACTATGAACGTTTCAATTAAAATAAATGCGTACCCATAAAATGATCCGAGGGAAAAATCAAAGCCAAGAAATATATGTTATAAAACAATTTCCTATGCGCGTTTCTTTTTACGTAATCCATAAGATTAATAAATTTATCTAATTATAGTCCACTTCAGTCCTAATTGCTCGGATTTTTAAAAAGCAATAACGACATTCGTAACGGCACCGGCAATTTATCACTGCTTACATTCAATCTTTGACATCGTAAAAAAAAACACTACTCAATGGAAATAAAAATTACGCGGCATTTTCTTCTCGCGCGAGCACAAAAGACAGGGATGCAATAAAATTGAATAACAAATCGCGAGTCGCGCGCCGCCCTCGGAACATTAACGGATTTTCGTTAAAGTTATAAATCCATTAAATCGCTTTATCGAGTATGTTATATAAATATGAAGCGAGGAGCGGCCGAATATTGAAATGGAAAACGTTTTGCCGGCATTGCGAGCGCGACTTTGCGTAGGAGAAGTGAATACATTCGCGAGTATATGCATAAAACCAGCGAGAGAGAGAGAGAGAGAGCAGTTCGACGGTGCGTTTTGTTGAATTCGCGCGGGGGCGTTTAATTATGCGAGACCCGCCGAGGGATTCCCGTTTTTCCCAAGTTTCCATGTGTGCAGTCTGTGTGTGTATGTGAACTCTTTACTGTGCGGATTGCGCGATCGATTTTCTTTGTTTGCAAAGCCGCCGCCACCGCAGTCGGTCTGTTTGTATACTCGGCTAAAACCATCTAATTGCGATTGAATAAAAATAATATGTATAGCGGGAGCAAAAAGTTTCGCGGAAATTTCGAGGCAGTTCGCTGCCTTTTTTCAGCTACGCGGCGCGAATTTACACCGGCTATGAAAAACCAATTTATATACGCAATTATCACTTTTAGGTATACTATATAATCGTTTACTGGTGACTTGTTTTATGGCAATAAATTATATTAATTATGCAATCGATTGTCTGTTTTAATAAATGGCCGATCTGTACAATGATAATTCAATTATAAATGTGATTGGGAATATAATTGAATCGGCAAACGTTTGGTGTAATATAAGAAAAAATCTCGAATTATATTGTGCTCAATTATGAATTAATTTAATCGAGCATTCATGCAGCAAATAAATGCGATAATTCGTTTATTCAATAGGTTTAATATTAAAATAAAATGTTTTTGAAAAATGTAGGGCACAAAACGGGGAAACTATAGAATGCTAAAATGATGACAATTGATTATCGAAGAAAGAAAACTCGCAAAATCTATATTTTTCCAACCTTCTATTACAAGAAAAGGAAATCATTGATATGCAAACGCCTACTAGTTAAGTTTTCAAAAACATCATATTTTAAAATTATTCATACATTAAATTATTTACAAAGATATCGCTGAAACCAATGCTTTAATTAAATTCTCTTTCATACTTGATTAGTTTATCGAGTGTATAACTTCTCATCTAAATAATTGAGGAACTATAAGTGCAGCGCATTAGTCGAGACAGTTATTAAAATCGATAATGAGTAAAAAGCTCCAGTTTCCGAAAGCGATGAATAAACAAACACTCCTAAATCCACTCGCAGGACCGAACCGTACGCGACTGCCAAAAAAAAATTCCGTTCCCAGGAAGCAGCGGCGCGTCCGCCAATTTCAGCAGCTCATAAATGCACAGTAAACACTCCGCCTTTTCGTATATCCAGTTATTCGCGTTCTCTCGCGTAACCTAACCTCTCCCAATAATGAAATTCCAATTCAGAGGGGAAAAAGTGCAGTGTTACAGGGTCGCATGTTATTAGTCCCTTGGAAGCTATTTCGCCGATTGCGGCCAAACAAAAAGAAAGGATATGCGCGCGAAGCGACGTGCAATAAAGCGTTTCGAAACGTTACGTTTTGTTTTTTTTTCTTTTTATTTTCGTCCAGAGTCGCCGTTTCGCTCTGCTTGTCAGCGGCCCGATATTTAAAGGCTAGTACGGGAAACGTTATACTTTAACGGACCTATGGAACTCTGTCATAAAAAAGAGCCGACTCTGTTTCTCCTGGACCCGTTGCTCGTTGTTGCACGCGGGGCCGTCCCATAGCTATTATTCTATACGTGTATATATAGAGAGACGCTCACGCATCTCTCGAGAGGCTGCGTCTTTGCTTTTTCGCGAGATCGCATGCTGCGGCCGAGGCTTTCTAGATGAAATCCGAACCTTAAAGTTCCCTCTGTACATTTTTTATTGGATTTTATCTGGACTGTAAATGGAACGACAGTTTATTAGATTGTTGCGCGGCTGCTTTTCATGGCAGTTTTTCAGTTTCTTCGAGTGTCGCTGAAACTGGACTTACGGCTGTTCGGTTATGATAGTTATATACGGTATGGATGAAAGCTACATTGGAAGATTCGTCTAAATATACGTTACGATAACTGTGAATCTATTCAGTTTTTTGCATTCAATTCCATTGATTTAAAAGCGAAATACAAATCAAAATTTTAAGCTTAAACCACATTATTCTTGATATACTATCCGTCAATAATGTCGGAAAGAATTCGAAAAATTTTATCGAATTTGCTCCCCTCTCAAAAGCTAATCGATCAGCGCCAGCCGATAGAATCGATATCACAGGCGAATGATTGGTCTGCGTTCCCCGGTATATAAACAACAAACCGGCGTCACGATGCAGCAGCGGCGAACTGCGAACGGCCTCTAAATCTCAACGGTCGGCGAACTTTTCTCTCGCGGCCGTATGTGTAATGTATGTGCACGGTATATATATATATGTATACCTATGCGAAGACTCGGACGAGTCGCGACAAGAATGTACGTCCTATAAAAGCGTGTTGATGGACCGGCCTTGGACTTTGTCGAAAATCACGGATACGTGCCGAAAATTTACTGTGTAGTAGGGATCGAAAGTTTGTCGGGTCGAGTATGGATTGGATGAACCCGAGAGGATGCACGTGTAAAGGTTCAAACGTTGTGTGAAATTAAAAAAAAAGTTTGATTTGATTATCTCTTTTCTGAGAGAGGTCCTAATGAACTTGGTTTCAAGGTTCAAGTAACAACTTAGTAGAGTTACATACTTTAAGTAGAATGAGTCATGTGTGGTAAGGCTAGACGTACGATGGCAAATTGACTATTACTTAATTAATTTTAACCGTTTCTTTGGTGATTTTTTAAACTTAATGATGCATGTGAATCATGAAACTGTTTTAATAAAGTCTTACATTTACTATTATATTAACGTTATCAATTAAATGAAACTTAAAAATGTAATAATTACTCTTATTTATGTTTTCAAAATCCAATCAAGAGTATTGAAAATATTGGGATATGTTTCATACCCTTTCAAGGTAATTACTCCATTTTCAAGCATTGACCAGTGTAACCTATCATCAGATTAAATTCTCTATAGATAAATTGTATTGCATAAGCTGCCAAAGTATAAAATTTCTTTAAAATTTAAAAAAAAGGTTTTTACATTTAGCATATGAGCAGCATATTATGATCTGACTTTATTTCATCTTTGCGAAAATGATCATATTAAATCGGAACCGTTTCGGTGAAGCAGATCTTAAATTCCTCCTTTATTTTCTATTTCAATTTTCCTCTCCGCGGAGTGCATACAAGCTACGATCACCCATTTATAGTGGAACGAGAATCTATAATATGACGAGAAAGCATAATCCAATATACATTGTTTATTTACAATTTCAGCGGTTGCAAGGTTTGCAGAGCAGAGCCTTTCACAATTTGACTCATTGAATAATTGATCGAGTAATTACCGTAAGTAGTTAATAAACGTTTACTTAAAATCGAATAAGACAACTGGAAATATCATTTTCAACTGCTCGTATAATCAAAATTTTACGTAAATTAATTCAATCGAATCAAAACAGTTGGTTCAATGAACCGACTTGTCGCGCATGTTTAAAATATCGTTTTGCTCAATAATTCCAGCTCAAGTCACATATATACAACCGCACGGTAAATGGTTTATCGGATAAAACTGTCGGATGATACGCGACACGCGCGTATTATGCAATTTGAGTACCACGAAAAGAAATACGGCTTTATGTGTTTGGCGTAATTGTTACTTCCTGCGCCGACCCATAAACATGTACACACAATCAGCTTCTCGTATACACCCCGGCAAAATCTCCTTTTTTTTCCCTTCCGCACCAAACAGGTTACAATCATCCGGCGACTTATCCACTCATTAACATCAGTGACAAGGCACTTCAGCCTCGGTACATACTGCGACCCCCGCAAAAGCTCAACCAATAGAATATACCGCAAGTATTTTTTCCCCCCCGCACAAAATTAACCTCTTTCAACAATCTTTTCCTCCTTCTCGGCCTCACTCCTCACTGTATATCATCACCACTGTATCACACTGTCACCAACGTTCACATGTACATTGTATATATATATATATATATA
>UELV01098161.1:0-17784 GCA_900490015.1 Megastigmus stigmatizans | reverse complement strand
CGAAAGAACAGCTCAAAATACGTCGGATATGATCTTTTTCAAATTTTTTCAAACCTTTTTTTTAGTTGAAACAAAGCCTTGAAAAAGTTGTTGAAAATTCGGGGTCTTGGTCGTTAATGAGTTAATGAGGTGTTGACATCATGAGTCGCTGACTCTTTTTTCTACAAGTAACCTCAAATGCGTGATCAGTCGCGTAAGTGGGTCTTTTTGTCCGTCTCTCTCTCTCTCTCTCTCTCTCTCTCTCTCTCTCTCTCAGCTCGCTCCGGCAAAACACGTGCTCTAACAAAATAAAAAAGAGAGAGAGAAAAAAGATAACCGAATTATCAATTTAAATTTTTTTTTGATAAGAAAGCGCCAGAAAGCAGTCGCAAGGTCAAGTGTGCGGATTTCTGAATCTAAAGACAGATAGTGTGCAAATAAAAACACAATTAATATGAATGATGCAGCTAGGAGACACTCGAAATAGCAATGAATTATGTAAGAAATTAATGAATTATTTTTATTATATTTTCCTGGAAACTTGGTTGTCTCTGATTATGTCTGCTTGTTCTATACGGCACAAATAAATTTGTGTACGTGCAGCAGCGATCGTAAAGGTGATACTGGAGATTTTTTTGGACTTTGACCTGCCGACTGGAGTGTAAAAATTACGAATGAATAAAATTTTTATCGCTTGGAAGTGAAAATTTTCCAATGCCGAAAACTTTGTTTGCATTATTCCTTATCAGACAATAGGAATAACGTTAATCTTCGTCAAGAGAAATTAATTGGTAGCAAATCGAGAGCATTTGTTTATTTCACATTTTCGATATTCAATATATATTTTGAAAAATAACCTAACAAATGATATTTATGTATAGATATAATAAGATAAGTTTATCGCTGCGTGAGAATTTTTTACTTCAACTTTGAACTTTTGCATCTTAAGTTTTTAAAAGATTCTGAATTACGCCATTGTAACGTTTCATAAAGAAGCTTTAACATATGTAAATAGAACAATCAAATTCGATGTCTCGCAATTGTGCGTATTCGCGAACTTTATTCTTGGAAAAAATTATTCTGATTTTCGTATTAAATCAACACCGTGACATGAAAAAAAATTGAAATAAAATATAATTTTGAGAACGAGCAGCCTGCACTTTTTCCTCATTAATATTAAAAAATTTTTAAAAAATGGTATTTTTACTTCTGAAATTGAATCTACCCAAAAAATTCAAATAAGAAATATTTTAATTGAAGTAGTGAGGCTCAGTGAAAAGTGTTGGGTGCAGACATTGTTATTTCTCAAGGGTCCCAGCCAGCCGCGACTCATGAATGAATATAGTATAGTACTGGAGTTTTTAGAAGATGTGCTCTCGTACTAACTAATTCTCTTTCTTTCTTTGGCAGCGCGCTCTTTCAATGACTCCCTTTTACCTTACATAACGTCACGCGCACGTTTTTTCACCCTTCCTGTGATGAAACACCTACTTTTTATTCGCATGAACGAATGTACCGCTCCTGCACGAGAATGCAGTTTCAGTTTTTATTCAACTGCGTGTACACACGACTTGGTGCCTTGCTACGTAGCCTCGAAGGAAAAAGTTTTCTTAATATTCAACAAATTAAAATTTCACTGTAAATACAGATGTAAGTATGTTAGGCATGTTGTATTTTTGTAGAATCGAGTAAGCACATTTAATTTTATGGCATAAAATATATGGTATAAAAATATTTGCTTGAGAAGCAACCTTACAAAAGTATCGTTTTTTTGCATCGATATTTAAAAAAAATGCAGCTTACTATTCTTTCCAGATCCTGGTTTTAAAAATGAAAAATCTATTTTTATCGATAGGAAATGTTTAACTGAAAAAAATTGCGAAAGTTTATGAATCGGATACGCTTATAAGTGGAAAATAGTCAGATCCGATCAGACAAAACTTTATTATAAATAAACACACTTGCTGTATGTTCCAAATCAAGTATACTTCATACAGCTGCTTGAAAGCTTAAATTTATGTACACTATCAAAGAAATATCTGAATAATTAAATATCGCATATATACTTTGAACGTATTAATGCTAATCAAGTATCATTCAGCATGGATAAACTATTTAAAATGTGTATTGTGACGTTTGAATTTATCAATGCCGTATGCAAAAGTATTTTAAATATTTCGAAAGATTTATGGGGTCAATGTATGTAATTCTATCTGCTGCGCATACATTATGCAGTACGTGTTACACATAAATAGCAGATGCGAATCGTTAACTTGGCAATTGAGAGTCCATTAATGGATCAACGGTTACTGCAGACACGACCGGCATCGTTACAAAAGTCTTATCGTATACGAACTTATATACACTCTCCCTCTCTCTCTCATGAATGACGATATCATTGTGCATTAATCTTGTTACGGAACGTTTAAACAAGTCTTAAGGGAATTCACTATATCGGCCGACGCACGTATTCCACCGCGTTATACTTGTTTTATATGGCGGCTCGAGCGAATTCATGGCATAATTCTACTTTCATGTATATCTATTTATCTTGGCCGAGATTGGTTAACGCGCGTCGCGGCAAATTACGACGTTTATGAGGGAAAATTGAAAAACCGGTTTCGACTCGCTAGATGAAAAATACACCTGGTGGGGATCAGCGTTAAAAATATCGCCAACAACAAGCGTATATAACCGTCTAATGACTCTCTTTCCATAAGTTCATGACCAGCTTAGTTGTTGAAAAAGTCTCTCTCTCTGGTGCGCGAGATGCGAGATAAAAATCTGGAAAAAAAACTTGGACGCGCGAAGGAAAAAAAAGATCAAATTAGCATAAGTAGTCAACCTCACGCTCAAATGTGGAGGTTGCGAGGAAAATCAATAGCTTGTGACGCAATAACCGGATTTTTCTATTTTTTCCTTTTCACCAAATCTCTACATAGGTACAGTATTATTTCACTGTCTAATGACCTTTATCTTCGAGTTTCAGATCAGATTTCATTCACGGAGATTGAATAAAATTTCTCATAGCCGCCAATTTTCGCACTAACGGCAGTATTACAGTCAGTAAATAGTTTATAATATAACAACAACCGCAGCAACATTTTAAATGCTCTTATAAAAGTTACCGTTATTTTTCAGTTGAAAATTTCTACGTGAATAGATAGATAAATACGCCACCGTATTAATTACTCTATAGCATTTTTCTTATTTAATTCTTACTCATATGATTATTAAATGAATAATTTATTAATATTTTCTTATTAATCAATTATTATTCTTCGTAAAGCAGAAATAATGGTACTACTTATTAAATGAAAGTTGGTGTACTTTTGCTGGTATATCTGTATAGACTGCATATAATAGGATAAGGTAAAGGTGTTCAGCAGTTGACTAGTACGGTAAGTCAGACAGAAGCACACCAAGTCTTTTACATTTTCCTTATCGACTAATCTGGCGATCTCTCACTTTGGGACTTGACTCATCTGACGGTAAAATTTGCAATGTTGTTTAGCGAAAATTCCTGATATGCATATTAAAAATCGCTACGTGCCCGTATAATTTTATTCAATTTTTTATCAAGTTTGTTTGTTTTATTCCGAGATTTGCCAAGTGTAGATTGGCAAAATTTATCATAAAGCTGAACTCGACGCTGCATAAATATATGGAGCATTCCATAAAATTTATCGTCACGCGTAACAAACCTTATTCAATTAATTCAGTTTCTTAAATGTTTTCCTACGTGCACAACTGGTCAAAGACATAATAAATACAACGAGAGTTTTTCCATATCTACTTAACGATCATAAAAACACAGTTTGCAGCATATAGTAATAGTCAAAGCACGCAAATTGTACTCCCCAGATACGTCAAACGCAAAGTCTCTAGATGATAATATCCGAATACACAGGAGCGGATGACTCTCGTAATAGCAGGACACACGCAGAAAAGAAGCAGCTATACGATATATAAGCCGGGTAGCAGAGAGAAATGATTCGCTCGCGGCGTCGGCGGCGGCGGCCGCGGGGCGCGTTGAAAAGCAAAAAGTGAGCTGGAAATATAGACTGCCTTGAATAATAGAGACTGCGGTCTATTTATGCCCTGAAATCAATACCACCTCCTCGCGCATCGGGCCTCTCTCTCTCGCTCTTTCATTCTCTTTCTCTCTTGTCTAACAGCCAAGGGTTGGCATGCGCCGCCCCGAGAACTGCTCGCGCGCGCGCCCGGTTTTGCCTCTCTCTCTCTCTCTCTCTCGCTGCCTTTGCTGCGCTTGCTTTTCTACTAAGGCTTTGAGCCCCGCGCTAATGTGCTCGACTAGGGGTTACTTACACTAGACTGGACTAGCCCTTCGCCTCTCTTCGCTCTGTCCCTATAGCGTCGAGTCGAAAATAAAAAAAAATTATCTTATACAACGGTTATAGAGTTCTTTTATTGTTTAATGTTCGCAAAATGGCCATTTAGAGTCGTGCGGCTTGTTGGGATTGTGCTAGATTTAGGATGGAAGGTTTGATTTTATTTTCTCAAGATTTTGATATTTTAAAAAACTTATTAAATTCCAAACTATTCTGCAATATTGACTTATTCTATTTATTCGTGGTATATTATTGCACTGTGCGATACTTTTTTAATTTTTATTGCAACTAGAAAATATAAAGAGTTTAAAAATCTTATAGTTACACGTAATTATGGTCAAACCAAATTGGATATTGATTGACAGTTTAAAAACTTGGATGAACATTAATTTGTTTATACAAATATATTCATACATTCATGGTCAATATTAATCAAGTGTATTTTTACAATAACAAAAGAGATACAAAATTAATCGAAAGTAATCTGCACCATCATATTATTAGTATGTAAATAATGTATAATCGCAATGTCCTAATTAGACTTGCTTGGGTAAAACTTATAAATAAACGAGCGTTCGATGTGGAGAACCTTATTATCCCCGTCAATTATTTAAGTTACTCACTGCCTTAATAAGACTCTTCATATATATTTCTAATTAAAATCAAGGTACTAAGGAGTCTATACGCTTCACGAGCACGAAATAATTGACTCAAGGATATCGGTTAATTGACAAAGAGCTCTTCTGTTCGTGCGACACTTTTTCAATACATACGCCTCGTCAATAATAAAGTAGAAAATTTATTACAATCTCGCGATCGATCACAATTATATAGATAAAGGATGTAGAATCTAATTTTAAGTCGCGGATCCTGCGACTCTTCTACCAAGCGCCAAAATCTGTTTTATATAATAAACAGAACAAAAACTACTTGCTTCTCACACTCCAGCGGCTCGCGACACTAAATTGTAGAAATCCCTTTTGCGCAACTGCGAACACGGTGCCGCGCAGCGAGAGAAAAAATAGAAAGAAACACGGCACAGAACGACGAAAAAAAAAGAGAGTGACAAACGTTTTTTCCTTTTTTTTTTCCCAACGTTTGTGTGTACACACTCATCGCGTCATTAGAGTGCACCAGCAGCAGCAGCAACAGCGAACAGCTCGGGCGCTCGACTATAGCGACAAAAAGCCCCAACGACGACGACTACGACGACATCCCAAAGTGACGTTTCGCGTCGTGTCTCGGAAAAGTACTTTATTAAAGCGCAAAGCGGGACGGTACAGAGAGTACGCTACGACGAGGCGGCGCAAAGAGAAAAACCGTGAAATAAGATGAAGTAATGGCGAGAGGCATGACAAAAGAATGCCGCGCGCGCGCGACTCTGTCGCGCCTTGTCTTGCATGCTCTCTCGCAGTCTGCGTTTTTTAGAAAACCGAGGAGAGGAAAAGAAGAAAAGAAAATCCAAGTGGATGACACGAACCAAAGTGCAAAGAAGTTACACATTTTTTTCTGCGAGTGAGTGCGCGCGTATTAGGACAGGTCGCGGTCACGCGCGCGCATCTATAAATCACCGACGCCTTCTTCTATGCGTGTAATTACGCGAACGAGGGACACTCTCTTCTGCAGGCGCGGAAATAGAAGCTCTCTCTCTCTCTCTCTCTCTCTCTCTCTCTCTCTCTCTCTGACTCTTATACTCTTTTTCGTCGCGTTTCGACGGAGCAACGAATAAGATCAAGGGAAAAAATGGACGGAAGCCCTTGCGCGCGCGACGCGTTATGACTGCAGCATATATAACCTAGGCGAGCGAGAGAGGAGCCGTCATAAATTGCCGACGTAAATGCTCGGCGCGAGAACTAACTGTCTTGCGTACCGCGGCAGAAAACGAGTCGCACATTTTCCCTTCCTCTCTTTCTCTCTCTTTCTCTCATATATAACCGCGAGACTCTCCTTTTTTTTTCTCCTGTCCTCCCCCGTAATAAACGTCGAATTTTTTTCCGTGTGTGTAAGTGTACTTATTATGTGTACCGCACGGGCGCGTGTGTTGTCTATAGCGTGGAGCGACTCGTAAAACGCCAAGGCAGCGGATACGCGATTTTCCGCGATATATACGTGTATGCGACAGTTCCATGGCGCGCGGTTTTGCGCGAAAATTAAGATATATATATATATACGGTGTGTGTCTGTGTGTAGTGGGTATACATATGTGTGTTGCGCAGGCTACTTTATAGTGGAATGGGAACAGTTTCGCTTGCAGTAGTAAAGAAATGCGAGCTACCAACGGTATAGAGAAACGGTGGATGGAAAGAAGAGGAAAAAACAGTCTCTGTGTCTGTGTGTGCAGTGCGAGTGTGTGGCAGTGATGCGCGGAGATTGCAAAGCAAGAGGTAATAGAAGATGTAATGAAAGAATGTAAATAAGTCTTGAAAACAGTGGACTGCTGCGCTGTATCTCGTCTTAGATTACCTTTCTTTTGAACGTTCTTGTCCTCGCGGTCCTTTCCTTAATAAGAGATTTGATTAGTTGCCTAAAAAAGCGTCGAATACCGCATATCAAGTAGCTATTTTCTAATACTGTAAAAAAAATCCAAATATATATACGAGAATTTATTTAACAACCGAGACAAATTGGAAGCCACTAAGAAGACACTAAGAATCTCTGTATAGAGACGTACCTCTCGCGCGCATATTACACAGATCTCCGGATACGAAGCATATACATATACAACCAAAATAAATGAGATTAATTCCTGCCCTACTTAAAAAATTCAAAGCCGGCGCAGCTTTAAAAATAACCCCCCCATCATCCTCGGTTTCGTCTCACGTCTTCTGCTATTTTGTTATCGCGCATTAAAGCGAGCCTCGTTGACTCTCTCTCTCTCTCACTCTCTCTCTCGTATGTGCAGATGCGGCGAAATAAAGTAAAAAGAGACTTGCGCGTGCAATGGAGAGACGAACGCACAGCCAGAAAAGAGAGAGAAGGGAAAAAAAGAAATATGTATAGAAGAGTGCTGAGACGCGCGTGTGTTGCGCGTATATACATTAATATGTATAAGAGTGTTTGCGGTGTGTGCGAGTAACGTGAGAAGTCAGAGTCGCATATATAGGCTGCTTCTATATGCTCTCGAGCGAGCCTAAGGCGTCACGTGCGGCTGTTTCAGCACGTATCTTTTCGAAATTTCAAATCTCTCTCTCTCTCTCTCTCTCTTTCTCTCTCGAGTCTCGCTCTACGCCCGAGACGAAATAACTCGTTCTCCGGCTTTTACTTCGCAAATCTCTTTCCTTCCCTTTTTTTTCTTTTTTCTCTCTTTTTTTTTTGCTTTCGTTTGGTAGTTCGGGCTGGTTCGGGGAATGTCAACTCTCCGCTGTGGTCTAATTTTATTTCGCTCGTGTATGCGTTTATTGATTTTACGTCACGCGAATGTGTTTTTGCATTTTGCGAGCAGCGCGAGCAAACTTTTGACGTCTTCAAAGACATCAATGAATAGACGATTTGCGGCGTAAAAAATTGTACGAAAGCCTGGCTTTTTGAGACTCGTGGCAATAATCAATAGGCACAAAGAAAGGATTTAAATAAGGAAAAGAAATATATACTTTTTATATATTATTTAATATGATTTTCTGTTCTCTTATTCAATATTATTACGCTGTATCTACTGCATCTATAAACTTTTGAATTATTTGCAGCTCCAATTATAAATATGTATAGAATCGTATAATAATCCAAATTCTATACATCCCAAAATAATAAGTCTATAATACACATTTCAATCCACGACAAATGCACCTATACTTTAATAAATACACTGCGATGCGCGCACGGTTATAGTTTTCAAGCTACAATCATTTCCCAGATAATATTCCGATTCCCTTTCATTAATACCGCCGTGCCGTGCCAGTTTGCAATTCCAACGACGATGCATTTCGCCGAGAGCGTCAGAAGCTCTCTGTGCGTATTGCCATGCAGCAGAAAATGTTCAATTCATCGACCTACAAGCACAAGGCAGAGAGAGAGAGAGATGCGCGTGCGATGTACCTGAACAAATGATACGTATCGCGCCGGATACGAACTAGACTGCAGTCAGACAATCGAGAGTGGAAATCAATATGCGCGCAGCCGTGATATAGCTTCTCTCTCTCTCTCTCTCTCTCTTCCTTCCTCTCTTTCAGAAATCCACTGCACCGCAAACTTGCACTTCTCTGCCTCTTTTCTCCCCTCTCTCTCTCTCAGCGCTGCAGCGCCATTGAGCTATCCACTCGTCGATTCAGAGCTTCACTCTCCTCAAACCGCGTCCGTGTAATTGACAATTCCCGATACAGAATCTGTAAAGCTCGCGGCTTCTGTGCAGACTCCGTGCACTAGTATATAGAAAAAATGGGAGAGGGAATCGAATAAACCACGCGCGCGCGTAATAATGACCATTGGCGCGGATAGGCAAGGAATCGATGGGTAAAAATGATAAAACGTATATAACAATGGTTGTTCTCTCACCTCGCAACTTCAGTGTAGCCTTGTAGCGTTGTCCTGTTGGACGTCAGCTGATGACATCAACCGATTGCTGAAGATCCTCCGCTCTCGCACTCCGCACCAAATCTTCCGATAAACGAAAACTAAGCTAATGTGACTCTCGTTCTCCTCGATTCGCCTTAAATATCATAAATATATTTTCTGTTCTTCTCGTCGTTGCAGGTACACACGCACACGCACGCACGCACACACACACTCTTCTGATTTCTGGAAATTATACTTTTATAGCTTCAAGAGGCGCTCGGCTGCTGAGATTGTTGCTGGGTTTAATTAATTTGCTTCTTTGAACTGTATTTGCAATGGGTTTATCTTTCTTTCTTTGCGCTTAATAAGATCTATATCGCCCTTATTTTCTTCATTAATTCCTTACTCTCTTGGGGTTCATTTAATAATACAGTGTGGGAGGGGCGTAGGCACTATTGCACTGCGATAGAAGGTAAAGTTTGAAGGTACTTGTAGGTTCGAGGTATTTTGTCCAAGGTAGAAGTATGCCCTTATACTTTATCGTTATATATTAGCTAGGGCCGAGGGTTTTGCGTTATATCCTTTAATATTTCTTCTCTCTCTCTCTGTCTCTCTCTCTCGCTCTCTCTCGTTCGTACTTTCTTTGCTCCTCTTCTGCTCTTGTGTGTGTTGCTGTTTGTGTTCGAGGCCCCTTTTCGTTATTAGGGTCCGTGCACCAGTGGTCAGAAGTATTTATCACCTGATCGTGTCTCCCCGCTTAGCCACATCGCACTGGGGTAGAGCGTCTGACTTTATGCGGTACTTGACATACACCATCTGCAATTTGACAAGAGAAACATTTCTATGAGACAAGTCTTTTACATTTTTTTTGTGTATTATGATAAGAGGCATATGGAGAGAGCATAATAGAGTTATTCTTATAATTATTTAATTAATATATATGCTATATCGCATGGATCATTCAATATTTGTTACAACTGCATTTGTCCATTGCGTGGTTTACTTAACCAGTTTTAAAAATAGGCTTTTATGGGTATAAATGAGTAATGAATTTCTTCAGTTATGACTATATCGAAAAAAAAAGTAAAATTCTTGTAAGGATATTCATTCATGCATGAAGTAGAAAATCATACATACTCCTAATAAGCAATCCTAATAAAATCTTAAGTTAACAAGTTCAAACGATCAATAAAATCCGCGAAAATAAGTCCGACTATATCTTGGAAGGCTATTATTAGAAGAAATTGTTGGCGAGGTACAAAGCGACTTGTTAAGTGTCTCGTGCGTTTATTAAAATTAGAGAAAGTTACAGCAAGAA
Organism: Megastigmus stigmatizans; assembly: GCA_900490015.1. NCBI lineage: Eukaryota > Metazoa > Arthropoda > Insecta > Hymenoptera > Megastigmidae > Megastigmus > Megastigmus stigmatizans. The sequence goes on along the minus strand of UELV01098161.1, from coordinate 7,647 downwards.
AGAACTCGCCTTGTTCCTCTTATTTTCCAACAAACTTTTGCCCTGTTGCAAACAAGCATCTAACGATAATAATGCATATATACGAAATAATTGTCATAATGCAGCGAGCGCGTAATTGCTGCTACGGACTTGTATGGATTATACTGAAAAACCACAATGAGACGTAGAGTCGCGGCGGCAGCGACGAGGGAAGCCGCCGCACTGCAGCATAGTCGCGCACATCGAAGCATTTAACGCTGCTGCTGCCTACAGTAGTCCCAGAAGCAGTCTAATGCGAAAACCCGAGGGTAGGACTAGAGATAAAACCGCGAAAATCTCAGGCGACGTGGAAATTAATTTCACTGCCCACACGCGCAAACACGAGATGTAACTTCTGAGCGCAGCCGTAAATAAGGGAATAATTCATATGTGTGTGGTACACGGTTTGAATTTCGAGAAAAGCGGAATCGGTGGAATAGACTTTACGGAATTCAGCAAAATCACGCGCGCCCGAGCGCCTATTAATTCGTGAATTTATATACCGTTCTCGCGGTGCTCCGAGAGAGAGCTTTCAAATCGAGAATGAACGACATTTTTCATGCCTCGTTTCGACGACCAATAAATCAAGCGCGATAAATTAAGTGGCTAGCGAGCGGGGACGAGTCCGTTGCATTAAGTGATAAACAGCTTTTAATGTAGCGACTCCGTTTTTGCTTTTAATGCACACACACATACATGTCTCCGTTGCGTGCACTCGTGGAAAATAGTGTACTCGCGTATATCCTACACTTTGTGTTGCTCTTGGGCTTGTGTTGTCGCTGCTGGCTTTTTTTTTTGTTTTCGTTAGACCGCGAGCTGCACAGGTAGGTCATGATCAATTTCACGTGGTGATGGGACGCTTTTTCGTGTGTGTGAAAGCGACATGGAAATAACACGTACCAGTCGCTGCCGCGTGATAAGAAGCCTGCATATCTGGTGCGCTGTAGATAAAGAAAGAAAAGACCTCAATATCAGCTGTTTTCTTGCAATGTGACTTTCAACGTTTTTACCGGAAAGAATATTACAGCATATTGTAGTTTCGTTATCGAAAATTTGGTTATATGTGTAGACTAATTTTAACGCACTGAGCTTCGTATTCAAAAAGTGAACGAGTTGAATAAATTAATACATTTTTAATTGCAATCGAGTTTAAAAGGACTTAAAAATACTCTGTGATTAATTTTATAAACGATTTCATTAGTTCGTATGTGATTATTTAAAAATGTCGCGTGACCCTATCAATCATTGAACTCAAACTTTCATTACAATCTGCTCAATTTTAATTGCTTGTTAGTTATTTCATCTTGCAGTTTAACTTTGACACCTATATATAGGTAATTTGTTACTGACCGATGTTAACAAGCTCTTGAATAAAACTAGTCGAGCGTTTATACGCATAAATGTCAGGCTTTAATTTATAAAAATTAGAATTCAGAAGTGGTGTTTTATAAATGCTCTTATATATTATTGATTTCCGAAAATTGCATAAGGAATTATTATAATTATTCAAAAGCCCAATTATAAATTTCATTAATAATTTGATCTGCTAAAAAGCAATTATTCAGTCTTTCAGTTTTTATACTACATTAGTACAGTCATTGCAAAACTAAGTTTGTTCATTGACATCTGACATAATTAGAACTGTAAACAACATATTGTGTAGGTTTAAAGAACATGAACAAAAATTCTATTCTTTAAATCTTATAATGAGTGAAAATTACATTGCAATATGCAATAGTTATACGATTTCCACATATTAATAAGTGAAATTTACACGTTCAAATTAGCGAAATTACGGATAATGAGAATTCATCGTATCCTTCACTTATCACGAAGTTGCGTGTAAAACCTTAAAATAATTTTCGAAATAGTTGATATGCACTCATTAAAACAAATGCATTTCACAACTATTCAGTGTAATCATTGAAGACAATCATTCAAAACGAACCACTCGCAATCCATCCAATTAGCGAATTTTCGCGCATTCAGATTTTCCGAACTGCGGTATACGTAACTTTTTCACGAAAACTTGACAGGTGGTTCGCGATGCCCCGACGTTTTATTTATCACCGCGATTGCTAAGACGCGTCATCATACGCGTGCGAATGAATTCTTATAGAATTCCAAAAATAATCATCTCGCGTTATTTTTAGCTTCGAGCTCGAAAGGCAACACAATGAACCAAGCGCTAGAACAACAAGGAATTTAAAAATAAATCCGTCCCTCGCCCTCTCTCGACTTCGCAGCATATAATTTGTCTCTCAACTGAAGTCGAGAGAGAGAGAGAGAGAGAGAGAAAGAGCTGCAGAGCTCAAAGAGCGTAAAAACCTAAGAAATAATCGAAGAAACTCCTACTTTTACGGCTATATAGAAGGCGCAGAGTCTTTTCAGCATTCGCTCTCCGCCTTGCGGTAAGTTTAGCGAGAGTATTTTTAATTCCACCTTGCTGATGTGTGCAGTACAGCGCTCGCGACCCACTCCACCATCCCTGTTCCCCCCTCTGTCTGCTTTCTTTCTCTCACTCCCTCTCACTCTCTCTCTCTCTCCCCTAACTTCCTTCAGGTATACACATGCCTGACTTCCCACGGCTAATGCGTGTCACGAAGGGCACCGAGGCCTCTCTCTCTCTCTCTCTCTCTCTCTCTCTCTCTAGACTTACACACACACACATAGAGGGACACCCCTTCGCGTATGCGCCTCGGCATGAAATAACTATGCCGGTTCTCTCGCTGCACGCCCGTATGGTATACACATCTATAGACATCACACGCAGGCATGGCTTAAGCTCCGTCGTCGGCCGCCGCTTCACCGAGACTCGCGCGCACACTCACACACACACACACACGCGTTATATAGACTGGGTGTATTGCGCACAGGTTTGTGTGCATTCTCGCGTGCATGTGCGTGCGAGCCGTGGCTCTCGTCGTCGTTGGGCGCTCCGCAGCCAGCCAGCCAGCGGGAATATGTGCGCACCAAGGGGGACCAGCGACCTACGCCAACACCGCATACTCTCTTCCTCCTCCTCCTCCTCCTCTTGTTCGTCGTCGCCGCCGCCGCCGCCGCCGCCGCCACCGCTCTATGTGTTTCCGTCTCTACCCTTTCGCTTACTCTCTCTCTCTCTCTGTCTCTCTTTCGCCACCCAGCGGACTGTACAGTGTGTGTGTAAGAGAGAGAGAGAGAGAGAGAGAGAGAGAGAGAGAGAGGCGGACGCGCTTCTGCGCGCGCGAATGTGGAGCATGTCTCGCCGCGCCGACGACGGATCGCGGAGCACTGCAGACGACGACGACGATGACGGACATGCCGCCAAAGCTCTTTCGCGAAAAACTTTCCTGCCACTGCTTAATTAATAATAATGAACGACCGGAATTAATACGCCATTGTATAGCTGTCGTGTGTGTGTTTGTGTGCATTGCCATGCATCCGCATCGGCTTCGTTAGTAGCTGCACCAGGCAGAGCTCATCAACGCCCATATACATAGCTGCGTGTGCGTGTGGCGGCTCGTCGTGAGCGTTCGGTGCGCAATTTTTTGAGGATCGTAATTTTCGATGTACATATATACACCAGTGTGAGTGTATATTAATAATTACTGCGTGGCTCTGTCCAATTAATTGTGCTGCTTTTCATCTATTTCTTTATCGTCGAGGGAATCTCGTGTATACTTTATGATTATTTTTATGATAGTTTGATTATAATTAAGGCTAGATTGAATGGAAAGTCTGGTTGGGTGAAACATCGGAGCGATTTTTGTATAATTCTATTAACCGTGACTAAAACCTCACATCCACTCTGATATTTCTTAATGAATATGTAATTAAAATTTGAGTTTTAAAGTGTAGTTAGTTCGTATATAAGAAAGATTGTAGAATGTGTCGCTGGATGTGTATGCCATATGAATATTCACTGCTGAGTGTGAGGAGAAAAGTATTTAAACTATTTTAAAAATGAATATCAAGCTTGATATGAGTTTGCGTCCTGGCTTTGAGGGGATGTAAAGCCTGGGCTGAAACTTGAAAACTCGTATAAATTTTTTAAAGCTAGATCAATTTTTCTCCTTTTAATCTAGACTGTCAACATTTTTCTTCTAGAATTTTTTTTACGGTCTTTTTAAGAGTAGCTACTACATTTATCACTTTTTGTTGGCTCATAATACTTGGTGAGGTTTAAAAAAAAATTTCATCGTAAACGTTTAAAAATTCAAACAGTTTAAAAGAAATTTTTGTTGGATCAACTTGAAACTTTTAAAAGTTCTTCAGAACGGCGGTCTTTCAAAAATGAGCGAAATCAAGTGTATGGAAAAAAACTGTCAGTAACATGAATATTAATTATTGAAAACTCGAAAATAATTTTTAGTTTTTCTGTAAGAATACAATTTGCTTATGTAACGTATAAGGTTGTTGAAAGTCAATCCATCAAAGTTGTTTCTACATATAGTCAATATTGATACTAAGATTTTCATTTAAACGTCCCTCTGTATAAATACCCTATATTGGACAATACACTGATAAACGATCCTTAAACCTCTCAAAATGCCTTACTTCTAAGAACCCAATTTTATGACAAAATTGTTAATAGGTCTTAGTTAAGAAAAGAAAAATAAATTGAGCGTTAAATATTAATTTATATTTGCTTTGTCAAGCTTTAATCGAGACCTATTTCTCACATTCATTAAGGTATCATAAATAGCATTATTATGTTATTTTAACAAACACCAATTTGACTTATTGAGGATTATTCTGCTACAAAACGGAACAAGCGTATATTTGAAACCCTAAAATTAAACTGAAACATATTATTTAAACGTTACTCCGCAACTGTTTCGAAATATATTCACATTGTATATATAATATATAAAAACGTAATGCTTAGTCATTAATCGTACATATTGTCTCGCATCATCGACTCGCAAGTATACAACAATTTGAACAAAGATAATCGATACATCTTCAACGATGTATTCACTTGTATAATTACAAAACCACTCTGCATCTGTCATAAGCACGGCCGCGAGTGTACATTCAGTCAAAAATTATTGGACCGACATGTTCGCGCCCGCACGTTATAAAAAAGAATAATTGGATTCTGGTTAGCGCGCAAAGAAAGAGATAGAGAGAGCCAGCGGTAAAGTCCATACACACACACACCCACACACACACACACACATACACGCTTAAATGCAGAGGCAGAGAAGATTCGTACACGTGGTCGGATGTTTACCGCCGCAAGGCAATACGAATACATTATTACGACGGCGCGTTCTTATCGAGTGCATGTGGTGGGTGCTGCTGCTGCTGCAATTGCATGATGGCGAAGCCATCGCTCACACCGGAACAGGTGAATTTCATTTCGACTAGCGGTTAGCGGCGAAGGAGAAGCCAGTATATAAGTACTCCTCATATAGACACACACGCACACAACCCTTGCGGCTTCTTCTTCTTCTTCTTCCCCTTGTGGAAAAATTCCACAACGATTTCTTTCGTACTGGCGTGCATTGCATATGCGCCTAATTGCGGACTAGCGCACAACTCTCCTCGCTGGAATTTTACAATACTCGCCCCGCACACGCACACACGGCATTTGCTGCGCGATTCACATTGCTGTGTGTGTGTGTGTGTGTGTGTGTGTGTGTGTGTGTATACACGAGAGAGCATAATATAGCTTTGCTCTTGGCGGAGCTCAAAGGGCGAGCGCGCGAGCGACGTACTGCACCGGCAGCTCCAAGTTGCATATTGTGCGTCGGCAAATGGCTCCTTGGTTACGAGAGAGATGGTGTGTGTGTGTGTATGTGTGTTTGAAGGAGCGAGACTGCGAAGTGGCTGTCACTTCCGGACAGATGTTCCGGAATTAACGTCTTTCGAGTGTGTCTGTGTGTGTGCTGCGTGGGCCGTCGCTCGCGAGGATATGTAAAAACTTGCCAACGATGTCTCCAATTTGTTTACGAGGAATCGCAATCGGAAAAGTATATAAGCCGAATTGATACTACTTGACTCAGTTATATGAGCTTCAAGCACACTCACTGTTTTGTTTAAGCTCCTCGCTCGCTGTATAAATCAGCCTGATGTATTTTTTACAAGTTCCGCTTGATAAAAAAATTATAATGAATCACTTGCGATAATATTACTAACGATATGTGAAGGTCGTATATTGCGAATGAATGAAACCATAAAACAAATATTTCATACGCGTGCAATTCATTCAAACTTGTTTATTCTAAGTTGTAAAGCGTTTAATTGAATATATAAAACGTAACCTATATTAACTTGCTCTATTTAAAATAATGCCGCGGTATATGTTCGTAGCTTTGCTTAAGCTCTTTGTTCGAATACGTTTATTGAAAGAAAAAAAAAATTAAACAGCATTTTCTATAAGTTTTATACACGGCTCTTATCGTATTATAGCTGTGAATTATATAACAGAAATTACTATTTCGAGTCAGACAAAATATTTATTGAATGCAATTCATAACGTATATAAAGAGAATGTGCGAGCTAAGATAATTTTAACTTGAATTAAAAGCAATAAAGGTAATTACAATTCTCTTGTTGCGGACCGGCAATGTAAAATTGAACTTCGTTTAGGTATACAAATTTCATTACTTTACGCTATTGGTACTCCAAGTTTGCCCATTATTGGATGCAAGATAAAAATGGCAAATGGAGAAACAAAATCTCACAATCAGAGAGCGCTAAAGAAGTTCTGGAACGTAAACGAAGGAGTTTGTTTACAGGACAGCGCAGTGGCACACCACAGCGGGGACACCGAGACGAAGAAGAGAAGGAGGCGTCGGAATCTCCAAGTATCGTAATTCAATACCATTGACTGAACTTGAGCTACTTACGAGTGACCTTGTCCGAAACATATCGTATGTACATATATATATGTGTACATTTAATCATCACACGTATACGCGCAGAGTTATGGGTGCACTAGACGCGACAATAAGATGCTCACAAAGTCGTGTGTGTATATACATCTACAGACGCGCGATGTGCACGTTATATTGTTATGCAGGATTTTGTTATGCAGGATGCCGCGCGATAAAACTAGACAATGCAAGATATATAGGCATAGAGAGAGAGAGAGAGAGATAGATAGATAGATAGATATTCTTTTATTTGTATCTGCATACAAAAATGATACAATCGAATACAACAATACATTTCAAATATTAAACCTTCACAATAATAGGCTTTATCAGTCTTATAATAAAATTGCATTCAGTCTTTCCATAATATCACAGGCATAATAACTCGATCAGTCTCAAAAATCAGTCTTAACATATGTCTCGAACCTTAAAAGTAATATCACAGAGCGTCTTAGATTAAAAATACAAATAAACAAAATTACAAAACAGTCGATATCTATCTTACAAAACATTTAAAATTAAAAAGAAACATTTACTCAATCCAATTATTCATATCACACTCACTCTAATAAATACACTCACACTTTTAAAAACATTGTATAAGGGACAAAACAAAATAAGTTAACATAAACTCATCTGTTTGACCCTAGTGCGTAGTGTGAGTCAGTATTTTTGCGTTTTGTAATCCTACATTTGTCACGGGCTTAGTCTCCGGATGACTAGGAATCGATTTCAAGGAGGTGCTTGAGGACCGCCGTCTTAAATC
>UELV01098156.1:0-13799 GCA_900490015.1 Megastigmus stigmatizans | reverse complement strand
CTCTCTCTCTCTCTCTCTCTCTCTCTCTCTTTCTTGCTTGTTGATACGAGCTGTAAAAGAGGTGGAGCGAATAGAAACAACGGAGAGTTAACGAGCTGGGCGTCAAGTCGGAAAGGCGACTCTTACGTCGCTGGCAGTGGGCACGCTAACGTTATTTCGACGATTGTCGGCGATATCGCGCAAAGGAAGTTTGGTAACTGCAGATAGAGCAAATATTCAATTAAGATTCTAGGCGATTTACTATTCTATTAGTTTTCCTAAATAGCGGTGATTGCAAAACTGACCCGGAGTCACGATTGTATGAATCAGTTCGGAGAATTCATTCAATATATTTGTCTAGAATATAATTTTCGCATCAATTGCAACTATGTATATCCATAAGAAATCTCCCACGAAATTACTCCCATCAATATTTTATTCCAACTCAATAAAGTTTCAACAAAATTTTAGCTTGTTACATTAAATTATATGCTCGATTAGTTATTAAGGAGTTGCAATGTTTAATGCGACGTATACTCTAGTTCACAGCATCGTAAATCTGATTTGCTGTTAAAAACGTGGAATACTTTTTGTTCGAGTGTGTATTTTTAAACCGAATTTAATTTTAAAATGGAATTTGTCCCGACTAATGGACGTCGTATATTAGGCACGTGTAGTAAGCAGTGGTGTTATTTGACCATATATTATTTAAATTCTTGTTCCTTATCAAAGTTTAATCTACTGGATATAAAAGACCTATTTGTATCCATAATTCTACAACATTAATTGCGATTAATGTTATAGAGCTATTGATACAAAAAGTCCGTTTTCATTCCTATTCCAATACATGCAACTTGCATTTCAAAGAAAAAAAATATACTCTACGTGTCATACGTGATTTAAAAAATAAGCTTTTTTAAGTATCCTCTCTTACTGTAGGTGCATAAAAAAGAATTTGCTTTTTTTCTGAACTATTCTCTTCAAGAACGAATAAAAACTAAAATTTCAAACTGAATCTTTTTAAAGGGAAACTGTTTTCTTTCGAAAAGTTTGAACTTTCCCAAAAATAAAAAGTCTATTTACGTGATTTTAAATTTGATTAAGTAAAAAAGTGTAAAATTGCTTTTCTTTTGATCTAGAACTATCACTTAATTAAACAAATTTTTAACTTGTCCAGAAAGTAAATATTTACGAGTAATTCAAAAGAGCAGATCGTCACTTTGTTGCATTGAAATTTAAATTCAAAACTAATACATTTTAGCCTCAGTTTCACCAAGCACATCTTATCTCATTTAAAATGTCGGAATTCGCTTCCAACGCATTCATTTCCATTTCTCGGTGGGAACAGCAATATCAATATCAATCCATTCATAACAAGAACAACATTAATTCGCACTCAACAAAAGTGTATTATACTTCATCGAGATTTGTTCCCATACATTTCAATGACAATCAACATCTCACGCATGACGATTCTTCTCGCTTCGCATCCGGGGAAATTGTAGTAGTTTGAGTCCGGCACCGGTCAGACCTCTTCAGCTCATTAAACGTTATGCTGATCATGAATTTTTCAAACTCGCACGCGATCGTAAATTTATTCTCGCAATACTTTTACCTTCGTCTCTCTCTCTCTCTCTCCCTCTCAGTCTGTGTTTCTCGCAACATTAAAAGCTCGAAGGGCCAAGCCGAGCGATCGATCGTCGAAAATGCGCAGCTGCGCGTCGTTCCCGTCAATATTGAATAACCCTATCTCGTCAGGCACGAAAATCCCTCACGCTTAGTCTCTATACTTTCTCGGCAAATATTCATGACTCTCTATGGTTTATGAGACCCAAAAAGTCGACTTTGAGGCTGAGAATTTTTATTTTTATTTTCGAAAACGCGCGTCGATGCACTTTTCTGCGGAGATAAAAAAGAATGTATACAAGTTAAAGTTATTTGTGAAATATTGCATGTATTTTAATATCGAGTTATCTCGTCGACAAAACGAAAGTTTCTCCGTCATTCAACGACTTTGACTAATGTACTATTTTTTTTATTTTACTTTCAATTGTAAAATACGGAAAATCATTCAACAGTTGCCTTAAAAATTCAATTTTTCTGCATATTACCAAAACTAACGTACAAATCAAGTCTTGATCATAGTTTTTAGTCAACTGATATTTAAATTTTCAGCCGTATACAAATATTTTTTAATATACATGTCTATAAATTACTGCGAACGATAAAGTCAACACAAATATAATGAAGCTTAACACACTGTTCTTCAATCAGCTCGAAAAACAACTAGTCAAACTCTGATATTAGCATATCCTAAGAAGCCGGAATCCCGTAACCGAGCACTAAAGAAAACAGAGTGCCCAGCTTCGAAAATTCATCGCTAATAATCCAGCGGCTTAAGCAGCGACTATTTTCGGGAGCTTATTATCAATTGACGAAGCATCGGACGCTTGAGCATAATTTAAATTCCATGTATATATACGTAGCCGTACACACACGCGCACACACACACACACACACACACACACATATGAGCGCAATAATTAGCTTCCTCTCGAGGATTTATATCCAGGAGCCTGATCCTCGTCATTTGCATGCGAGTAGCTCGTCTCTCACTTTCCTCGCGAGCGATCGTTGGTCGCGCGCAAAGTTGTAATATTGCATGAACCGGGGTTCTATACTCGCTCTGTCCACTGCATTATTTAGCGCTGATTCGATTTGACTTCTTAATGGGACGTTAAGGTGATGCTGCCCATGCCACTACTACTGTGACCATCACTTGACGAGGACGGGGTGGGTTACTTGGGTGTCTCAAGCTTTCGATGTACTGAATTTTTTACAATTAATTGTACAATATTATTAATTATTATTAATAAGTTAAAAGATTGTTACTCAGGTTTTGGATAGTATTATTTATTGAAGAATGTCTTATTTCAGAGCTGACAAATTTTTACGTATAGTACCTGTATTATGAGGCAGGAACATTTAAACGTTAATCCACATAATACCAGACTGTATTTTCTTTATAATATATTAGGATTTTGTAATCGTTAATTCATTGCGCACTGATTCATGGAATTGAGATATATTCTTATAAAAATAGATACTAATTAGAGACAAAACTGCTTAATTTTACTTTATTTTCTTATGGTTGAAGAATATTTCCAACTGACTAGATGACAAAATTTCGAACGCTTTAATTACAAAGCGTTCATTTGCATAAAGTAGTATGTCAAATAAAAGTCGAGTAATGCATATTTCTCGAAATGAAGTTTTCATAATTAACAATAAATTAACATTCCTGAAAAGTTAGTAATTAAAGAATATGCCTTTATCTTATGTCAACTTTGTAGTGCACAAAAAAATTACTTGATTGATCAGTTCACATTTTGTAGAGATGTAAATACAAGTACTATGTATCTTAAGCGACGTTCTTGCGTAGCATCGATAATTTTTTTCTTTCCCATAGATAGTAGTTTCGAAAAGTACTTGAACCAGCAAATGAATTATCTTTGAAGATTTTTCTATACCTTGCCTTCTTACTAGAATTTTTTTTTGAAATATACGAATCACTAAATCGCTATCCTCATCCATAAGCAAATCATACATTCAACGTCTGGAAAACAAGGAGAGAAAAAAAAGGTCTAATTCACCGTTTTCTATGCTCTGTCTGAATTACTTGGATAACGAAGAAAACTGATCGTGTTCGATGACGAAAAGCAACGATATACCGGTCAATTATGCGCTCGCAGCGATTCAACTTTCTTAATATCCCGAAGGCTCATATACATATCGCGGAAATAAAATCAATTTTCTCTCTGTCGAACTTTTGATTGCACAGCAACTGGACTTGGCAGCGACTGCGGAAATTTTACATAATACAAAAAGCAAAAGAGTTAAAATGAAATCATTGGAAATGTTTGAGAGATTGTGTCTGAAAATCCGAATTGAATTTTCTCCTTTGTTAGGCTGCGGGTAAAAAGTGACCACACGTTCACTTATTTCGCTTTCATCTAGCAAGAAATAATTCGATAGAAAAATAAAGCAACCCCGAATTCACATGTATTTTAGCATAATATACAGTAAACAGTATGTAGACACTTAATTAAGAAGTAGTAGCACAAGTGCACTACAATTCACTAATTGCGTACAAACTGTGTTGTTTGGTAGAAATTTTTTTTCACGCCTCAGAAGATTTTAACATCAGCGCGCAATACGCATTAGCATTGATATCACATATGCAAGAGCAAAAAAAACATGAGTAAACATAAATAAATAAACTATATATATATATATATACACACGTCTACTTGGAAATGTGCACGTCGACTTGAATGAGTTCAGAAAAGTCTGGAAAATGAGTAATTTGAGGCGTTTACGTTTTTATTATTATTATTTCTTTTCTGTATCACTATACATTGTTGCGTTACACACACTTGTTATTTATTTATATTACTGTCATTGTTTATTGTTGATGTACTGAAAAGTGACAATGAAAACAACCTTTTTTAAAAGTGTTCTCCCACCATATTTTCACACCTCCTTCCGTCGTGCGCAGATACACACACACACATGTATACGTATCTTAAATACTCATATACATAAATATGTACATGTAAACATGTGTGTAAACACATGCGTGTGTGTGCATGTGTGCATTCCGACTAAGCCAACGACGTTTTCGTTCTATCGTTGTCGTATTTTTATCGCGTGCTGCACAAATTTACATATAACTTTAGACGATTTATAAGTCCCCGTAGTATGCAGAAAGCTTGCCACTCTCTCTCTCTCTCTCTCTCTCTCTCTCTCTCTCTCTCTCTCTCTCTCTCTCTTTCTCTCTCTCTATCTCTCACTTTTTTCTTCCTTTTCGTACTTACATCACTCCAGATAAGCACAAATTTCTTTTTTACACCCCACCGGTATAAAGATGATCCCTGCGTATCAGCTTTTGGTCTTTTACCTCCCTTCTTTTTCTGCTCGACGTCGTCGCCGTACTTGGCAAACCGTAAAAAGTGCAAACAAGATTTTTCTTTTTTCCCTCTCACATATATATATCTATGTATATATCTGCAGGAAGCTCGATAAATATTTAGGTGAATATATATACATGAATGTATATATGAATATATATATATATATTTGCTATAAATATGTAGAGCGAAAACTGTCGACGATGGTGCTTATATACTTTTTCTGTTGTTTTATCAACACGCGGTAGTTTAAATAAGTTATAGAGTAGTTGAACTGAATGCCAAAAAAAAATATCTAGGTATATAATATGTAAATAAAAGAGCGATAGCAAGCTATGCAAGATTAATTGTTATTTTTATCTAATTGTTAATAGTTGCTCGTATATAATGGCTTCATGTATATAGCATATGTCTCGTAAGCTAGAATGAAAGGCTATTGCACTCTGCATGTTTGAATGTGTGTTTTCATACGTATAATGTATATGTTTGCGTGTAGGCATGATTTTTTTTTACGTACATATGTAAATGTGACGGCTCGAGTCCCCGTAAGTGTCATATGTATTCGTGCAATCCTCTCCTGTGTACCACTTTTGTCAGTGTATATATGGACACCAACCTAACATTTTTTCTTTCTTAATGTCGGGCACAAAGTAAGTAATTAGCTTTACCTCCCCCCCCCCCCGCACGTTCGCATTTTTTACTTCACTCTATATAAAGCGAGTACATAATTTTAGTCTCACTACTTCTATCTCTTTCTCTCTCTCTCTCTCTCTATCTCTATAGATATATAATATATTTTCTCTCTCTCTCTCTCTCTCTCTCTATCTCTATAGATATATAATATATTTTCTCTCTCTCTCTCTCTTTCTCTTTCTTGCTCTATCCTGAATCTTGCGCGTACGATGAAAACATATACTTTTTTTCGAACGATTTACTTGATGTTTTTAAATAAAATAATTTTTTGGCTGCTTTTTTGCATGGGAGAATAATTCATTTTTTCAGTGAGATTATTTATTGCTAGATAACAGGAAATCTATTTCATGACGTGAATAAGAACAAATAACAGATATAAAGAAGCAGGGAGCAGTATAGATATAGATATATGTATATATATATATATATGTGTATCATGCTCCGCCCCTTATATTTTATAACCATTTTGGATCTTTTTTGTGTGTTGTCGTTCGAAATGATAATATTGCATTCGTTACTTATATATATATATATATATATAATCGCAAAAGCAAGATTCTTAATATATGTGTTTATGTCTATTGAAAAGTATATGTGAAAGGCTTTGGTGTGCGACTAAATGTGACTCGATGTTATTTTTTTTTCTCACTTTCCGACTCTACTATTTACCAGAACGATTGATGTGTATATGACGAGGCACGAAATTAAGAGTAAGCTTGTGTTTAAAAGAAGACAATCTAAAAAGTTCTGTCACCCTAAATATCCTCTTCTTTAATAGTCGATGAGGAAAGCTCCGTATGTGGACTATTCTAAAGAAATCTTTCGGAATGATCTTGCTAGAATCACTCGACGTCCACAACTACTAAGCTGTGATTAGTTGCAGTTTTTTGGTTTTTGGATAAGCAATTTTTTTCCAAACATATCGATTATCGAAATAAATAGATGTGAAACGCAAAAGTATTGCGCTCCGAAAATTTTCGAGCTTTCCTCAGTTATGTGTCTCTTTGTTCTGTTGTGGCACTACGTCGAAGAAAAGCAGAGAAAACAGACGGAGTCTCGTACTTTTCCATAAGATCTACGTACCTGGAAATCAAATATTTCAGTTTTTCGTGTAAAATTTGGCTGTTAGGCGATTTTGCAATACATAATACAATTTTTTTTTAATAATGTAGGTTAATTAATTAGAACTTTTTTATTACATAAACTCGAAAGAGATAAAAAAAAATTAAGATTTCATCTTGAACAGATATGCAAGCCAAAATTTGCTGAAATGTATAAAAAGCTGGCTAATAAATCGGCATGTCTGTAAATATGTGTGTAATCTACCAAATCACAAAATTCCTCTGAAATTCATTTAGACTGAATGAAAGAATTGTAATGTTTTAAAAGAATATCATAACATTTTTATCACAATGCGCTTAATTATTAGTAGGGGATAGCAAAATAGCGAATCACCTTCGAGATTTTTAAAGAAGTTTTAAAGAAAAGTTAAATAAATATAAGCGCAATTATTAGGTGAGTGTCCGTCTGTTTTTCTGCTCCGCGCCTCGCGTAGCCGCCGCCACCATACGTCACTGTATCCACGACTAATCGCTCGTCTCCACCCGTCCGCCCGGGAACTTTTGTCTCCTCCGGACTGATTTTCAGGAACTTACTTCAACTGCATCATGTTCATGGTGGCGAGCAGCGTCGTGCTCACTGTCCTCGTCCTCAACTACCATCACCGGAAGCCCGACAATTACGAGATGCCGAATTGGGTGAGTGTGTGCCACATGCGACTGCAATTTAAGGAGATAGGCCCTCCCCCCATTAAATTCCACTCCTTCGTTAATCGAATTTCGAAGCCAGCTTCGTCTGACAAGGAGATGACCAGATACGTGGCTCCTGGTAAACTTTCAGGAATTACATTTTATGCAAAATAATGAGATCCGTGCATATCGGGGATTTTACTGAATAGAATAGACGCTCTCGAGCTTAATATATTCACCACCCTTTATGCTCAAAATGTATACATCAACATGTATTCTTTGTCAGTGTATATATGCGTACGCTAATGTATATAAAATCAATATGAATCAGTGAATATCTTGATTTCCAGGGTCTATTCAATAAAACTCCGATACACGGGTCTCATTATTTTGCACAAATAGTAATGCGAGAAAGTTCCAAGAAGATGTAGGACCCGTGTATCTGGGCATCTCCTCGTGAGTAGTGTTCACTTTTTACGACTCAATACTTTCGCGAAACTCTCGGGTCTTCGAGTGGCGCATTTTTAGATAAGTGTGCGCTGAGAAAAGTTTGTAGCTTATCGATCGTGCGAGGGAACAGTATTTCATAATTTACAACTTTTTTTTCTCCTACTTCGATTTATCAGATGAAAATTACTATATTGTAGGTATAAAGACTACTAGTAATAAATATTAGTAAAGAACCTTAGGCTAATCTTCTAATAAATTATAGGACAACATTCACTTATTACTTAGTTCTCGTTTTACAGATTTTCCGGATATAAAAATGGATTAAATGGATACAATACTTGACAGCTTTTAATTATTTTTAGTATTTTTTATTATATTGTCCAGTGATTTTAATATTTCATTAAAATCTTGTAAAGTTAAATATTGTCGTATAAATATGATTATTTTAAGCAGTTTTTCAAATAATCCAGATGATCTACTAATAAGAGAGTCTGTTACATTTAAGAAAATATAATTATTAAATACAAATTTTTGTGTCTATAAGTGTCTAAAATCACCTAGACCTAGTATCTATTCATCAATTTACGTTACAGAACGTCGACTAGGTTGATTAAGAATATAGTAGCGTTAATTATTTAACTATGCTCACTTACCTGAATAACTTTTCTCCGTTTTGTTTTGAATATGTTGTAAAGTATTCAGTAAACTTTATCTTTGAACTTGAGTTTTTGATCGTAAGCGAAATTGGAACTGATTTTGTACTCCTTATCTCGAGCAAAAGTTTGCTCGTTATTTCGAGACGTAGGATTATCCAGTTTGTGTGACAATTTACTCTAATAGTTTCAAATTTAACTTGGTATATTCCGCATAAATAAATAAATACAAATATAATAATCAAACATGGATTCAACTATTAAATTTATTGCATTGAGATCGGAGTCCGGCCATACTTATTATTTAAAACACAGAGAGTCTGTATTTATGATTATTTATATCTCTTTCGTTTGAAAACATGCTTTCATTTTTTAGTAATGATTAATATTAATTTTAAAAAATCTCATTCTGGAAGCCTCAAGATATTTCATTGTTGATTTCACTATTTTTTAGGATATAAAATGGATTTTGAGCTTATAAATGTTCCATCTCTAGACAATACAAATAACTAAATTCCATTCACAAATTCAAAATTTAGTTTTTTAAAATATCTTCTAGTGGAACGGGATCAGTAACAAACTATTTTGAATTTGTTTAATAATAAATATATAATGTGTATTAGCAAATTATTTATAAAAATTGAAATAAATATTTCTCATTATATTTTTATGAAATGCAGAAATTAAAAGTTTAATTCATTTGTTAAAATTATAAAATTTATGTTATAAAAAATAACATTATAATAATCGCTTATGTTGATAAACCAATAGTAACATATTTAAATCTGGAACTCTTAAATAATGTTTAGCAAATACAATCGGCTTTGCTCTTCGAACTTTAGTAGTACTCGTATGAAACTCGTTACTTAATCAGATATGAAATCCATCGTCCTTTCGAAAATAACTATACGATGCGATAACAAACGACGGAATATGTGTTTCGAAAAAGAGAATGTAACTAGCTAGACAATGAGCTAACGTGTTTCTGTATTCGTGTGTTATTGGATCACCAGTCGAAGACAGTATTCCTACAATGGCTGCCTTGGATCCTAAGGATGGACCGTCCCGGTAAGAAGATCACGAGAAAGTCGATTCTCATGAGCAATCGCATGAAGGAACTCGAGCTACAGGAGAGGAGCAGCAAGAGCCTACTAGCAAACGTCCTAGACATAGACGACGACTTTCGTCACATAAATAGCACTCAGAACCCCACTTCCAGCTATATGAGGTATTTACACTTGCTGTTTTTAATTTACACGTGATAATTAATTACTGTAAAATTAAATAGAGTAACCTGATCAATTCTTAAGGAGATCATACAATATGTAGTAAGGTAGAAAAACTTATGAATACTCAATTGCTTCCCTGATCAGCATCACGTTTCTACCTTTACTTTCATTTGATCAGTATTTTTCTATTATCCTTAAAACTATTTGTACAAAATTTATCGATGCCGATACTTACAGAAATAGAATAAAATTGTATAAAAAAAAAAGTAAAATTAATACGATCATCAGAGAAGGTCTCAAAACAACTGAAAAGAACATCTAGAGAAATAATTAACATTGATGACAGATCGGTGTACGGTACACCACAAACGATGAGGCCGTCGACAGTGGAGGAGACCTCGGCGTCGATGCCGCTCAGCGGCACTCAGCGCGAGCTGCTGACGATCCTCAAGGAGCTGCAATTCATAACAGGTCGTATGAAGAAGTCCGACAACGAAGCCGACGTGATCAGCGACTGGAAATTCGCCGCCATGGTCGTCGACAGGTGACATAATGCCAAGTTTTTTTTCCTATTTCCCTATAATAATCGTGATTTACTGCTTTTATAGCACCTTACCGACTGGTAAAAGTACAAAGTATTGCATACTTTTTTCTTTGCCACTTCACAGAATGAGCTGAAAATCTGTCAGCGCACTTAATATACGGTAAAGAATAGAGCTCTGGTTATAAAATATTAAAGTATATTAAAAATTGAACGAAAATAGTATAAAACTGCAAACGTCGGGGAGAATATGTGTGCGGATTCGCCTTAAGGTACGATTTAAAATCTCGAAAATTAGATCTTCTTTCTGCGTGCATACACTGATTTATGATAATAATGTTAATTGAAGCAACGAAACAAAGAAGTTCGATCATTTTCGTCACCCTCCGATTTGTTTAAATCTTCAATCATAATATCTCTATTAACTTTGATCTGCCATTATTTTTTTAAATTTCAGTATACTAACTTTAGATTTAAAATTCCATAATAGCTCAACAATTTAAACTTTTAATGTTATTAATAACTTAGACTATTAGGTTGAAAATCAAAAAAACTTTAGGACGTATTATTTTGCTTTTTCCCAAAAATTATAATACTGAAAGCTAATAAACGTCAAAAGCTTATATTTTATTTATATGTAAGTAGGTATAACATGCATGCTATCACAAAAGAGACTTCCAACTACGCTTAACTGCAGCTCCTCTAATTTTTGCTTAATTAAAGCAGTCAAGAATATGACCGAATTTTTTAGCTAAGTTACCAAAATATAAAGGAAAAAACACACGAGTTCTCTATTGTATGTATTTAAAACAAATGAATAATATACAAAAAAAATCTTTACATAATCCAGTAAACAAATAGTTGATAGCGTAAACGAAATAACAAACTCACGAGGGAAAAAAATTAAGAAAAAAAAAGACATTTAGCAAACGTTTGCTCCTAGGTTTTGCCTGATCGCCTTCACGATGTTCACGGTGGTGGCGACGGTGGCCGTGCTCTTCTCCGCGCCGCACATAATTGTCCAGTAGTCGAGCGCCAGTAAATCCGCGCGTTGGCAGCACGGCAACGAAGACGACGACAGCGACGATACTGCAAACGCCGGCGCCTCGGTGCGGCACAAGGTAAGTGCTCTCAAACCTTCATACCATATGTTGTGCTAACACCACTACGATTCCTCTTATATTTTGAACAATCTGTTCAGCGAGTGAGCAAGAGTAACTGCTTCAAGGCTTTACAGTTTTAACGGGATTTTAATGGATCATTCATAAATGAATTCTCAGAATTAAGGGGATGTCGGAGCTCTAATGACTGTCATGTAACCTCACATTGTTTTTGTCAATACGAGAAGAACACAATCTACATTTTAATAAAGAATGATTATCGCACTTGATAATTGCACTATTTTGTAAAAGACTGTTAAATTTCTGGAAAAAATATTGTAGTGCTATTTCGCCTGATTGGTTTTATGCATATATTATTAAAGAATATCAAAATTATAAGCTCTTTTATTACATTTGAATAGAAGAGTGTTCTTCATATTTCACTAAAGAATAATAATGTAATTTCTAATTTACATTATTTTGTAAATCTAGTCAAAGGGCATAATAGGACAAACATATGAAATTTTCATAATTTCATTCATTAAAGCTTCAAAAATGGTCCTTCTGTACAAAATTTTGACTCCTAGCTTTATTTTTAGGTTAACTATGGCCAAATACTGCTTTAAAAAAAATTCCTAAAAATTTTGATGTTACATATCTTTTAGTAGTTAAAGCTCTAATAAAAAATAATTGTTTTATTAGAGCTTTAACTACTTTTTTGTATGTTTTTTGTATGATTTTTTTTGTACTATGACACTTTCGGAGTCATAAAGAAGTTTTTAAAGCTAATTCCAGGCATTTCAATATTTATCTCTTAATTTCAAAGTCTTATTAGGACTCAAATTTGGATTAAAACAGCTATTTTGGCAGCTGATCATCGAAAAGTCTAAAATCCATATTTGAATACAGCACTTGCCAAACCCACCCAGAAACCATATTTTTATCGATGAGTAACTGAGTTTTTTTGGGTACTTACCGTTATTTTGACAGTTAATGCATTTTTCAAGTTTAAAATCAGAATACTTTTTTAATAACCGGTAACATAAGATAACATATTTCGAGAACCTGTAACCTATTATTATGTAATACTGATTTCTGAATATTTAGAATAGAGGAATAGAATGTAAGGAATACTGGAACAAAAATAATAGTTACTGTATCTGTAGGACCCTGAAGAACATTAAAGGATTTTTGTAATACGGAATCCACATAGAGGTACCATTTTTGAACACCTTTAATTAAAGTATTTAATAAATAAAATTCAAGGCAGGGTCAATTTCATATGCGTATCCTCTATATCCTTTCCGAAAAAAATACCGCGAAATTAGTTGTCGGTCATTCTTCGACTTCCCCTTAAGGTGCATTCAAGTCGTCGAGATCTTTTCATCCAATATTAAACTGAAAACAGTTCGTTGAAACAACCTATATCTGATTACATATAAATGTGTGCATCTTATCCAAGAATGGCACCGTTTTAAGTACTTACATCATAATGAGGTATTTAGAATTCTACCTATATTCAATTAGCTTTTCATGAAACTAGATTATCTTTTCAATCAACCAAACTAGAATTTTTCGGTCTTAGAGAGCAAGAAGTCACTTGTTCCAACGAACTATTTTTTCCCGTAGAAATGTATTTTAAAAATTTATTTCTAGTTCTTGACTCTAATAAAATGATCTTGACACCGTTCTTTCATCCGTTGGAAAACATCACTAGCTACTTTTAATATTAATGAAGGAACTCAATTACCGGCGTATATAAAGCCTAGTAGTACAGAAATAAAATCAGATCTATGTCTTAATGAGTCATTAATCTTTGTCATGGTATGCACAGAAACGAAGTCCACGACGACGACTACGACGCTGGGCGCCACATCGACTTACTCTACGACGACAAGGAGAACAGCACCAGCGCCATCTACATGAGTTGGCAACGCGTGCCAAGTATCGTAAAGGACGATGACAGAACGAACAATTCAATTAGGTTCTACGAACCGTTGACTAATTTTTCGTTTTCGCCAAAGGCCAATTCTCTGGTGCGAATATCTCACCTACGCCCACTCAACTACTTGTTCACACACACACACACACACACACACACACACACACAGAGTTGTACATGCGTTTTCTGAATTTCTTAGAATGATAAATACCACCACTCTACGGTTACGAGTGGAAGCGATTGTTTTAACAAATGGTCTTTTCGATCTGCCGTTTTTTCTGCCTGCTCTAGGAGCCACGGAAAACATGGAAAAATTTGTTCCAAGAAATTCGGCGAGTACGAGATCCTATCTCAACACACGAGAGTTTGGATAATCGTGCCATTAAAACGTAGAGATTGTATTTATATAAGTATAAACAAGCTGATATAAAAGTCTACAATCGGCAACGCGTGGCGCTACGTACGCAACATACACTGCATCTCGACGAATATAT
>UELV01098150.1:0-14460 GCA_900490015.1 Megastigmus stigmatizans | reverse complement strand
ATCTAATATTTTCATCTATCGCTAACTTTACCTTTCTGCATCTAAAACTGTATGAATTAATAAAATAGACATTTTTCGGTTTCGGCTTTTTAATATTTCGTTATTTATTTTTTAAGCACCATTAGTTGTCGTTAAATTTGTTTTCTTCATTTTTTACTTCTATGTTTCTAACTGTTCGGCATTTTTACCCGTCTGCAAATTTATTTTTCGGCAAAATTACCCGCACCCCTAATTCTAATTCCTCCCGTTATAGTCTTCTATTACGATTAAAAATAAACACTCATATTTTCTTTAACTAAGTGCCCAAAGCACGAATTTTCATGCTTGTTTTCTTCACGCAAAGCATGGATTTCGGGCACTCTCAGCTGGAGTGTCCAAAGCATTTGCCGAGTGGCTACTTTGAACACTCCTACTAAAAGCGCCCGAGGTCTATAGTTTACAAGAAGAAAACTAACACATAAAATCGAGCTTTGCTCACTCGGTTAAAAAAAATAGAATTCGATACGTGTGCGCAAAGCAGGTACACCTAACACGAGTGACAAATTACACCCCTGCTTTGCGCACTTGTATCGTAAATACCTATATTCAAATTCTGTATAGTAACTTTATAAGAACCTGAAAAAAAAAGTAACTACAACGTACTTGTGATATTTCTTACATCAGGAGTCCATGTGTTGCATGTGTAAACTCGGAATTTCTAGAATCTATTATACAACGCATAACTTTTTACACTTCTAAACATTTCCAGTCACGCCAAGGAATTTAAAAAAACTCTATACGTCAAATGAAAATGGAAACAAAGAGACCAATACAACGTACGCTCCACGTCCGCACAAAAACTCCACTTCTCAAACCTAAAAAGAGTGTCTCCTACTACCAGCCTCCTTTTTTTTATCCTAGTCCGCACTATTAATCTCCAGCCGCCAACGATCGGCTCAAAAAAAAAAAGAGGTAGAAGAAAGGATCGAAAGGTAAGAAAAACTTGGTCGTCAGTATGTGTTATAACCCGTCGTATAACATTATCGCGCTCTTTCCATGCCCTGAGCCAAAGTTATGCGCGTGGAACGACGCCGCCGCCGCCACCGTGTGCATACTTTTTAACGATCGGAGCTCGCGCGCCGCGCGCGAATCCTCGGAGATTGCTCTATCGTCGATATCTCGACTGCTCTTTCTCGGTCGAGTGACGCCGAGAATATCGCCTATATACATATACATATATAACATGCGTATCGTTCTCTCTTGAGGAATGCGAGCAGCCGTGAATCGCGTCTCCGGCGGAATGTATGCGTGTGGAAGCCGCGCCAAGAGAGAGAGGAGAGATAAAGGGAAGCACCGTGAAAATTACGATCGGCCTGCCCATTAACCTAATCGTTTTCCTTCTTTTCTGCGCCGCTGCGACGTACAATGTATCCAGCCGAGCGAATGTTTCACTGCAACGGCGGCGCGTAGCTCGTGATTTCTCGCGGAATATATCTTGTGAGCCCGGCGCGTTTTGCATGATGTTCCTTCGCATCTGATTTCTTCGCCATGGGGTTTTTTTCCTCTTTTTCCATCGTTTTATACCATCGTTCCGCGCTTCCAGCAGTGTTTGCGCGTCGATGTACACTGCATTGGCTTATCTATTACATTTGTGTACAGATGTGTTTCAGTCATTGATAAATCACTGGGGGAGCTAATTATTTTTAACTTTGCTGGTGGTACACGAATCAATTAGATTATTGTATGATGTATTTTATAAATAAGTGCACAAGTATACCGTAAAAATATTTAATGTAATAATATAATTGTAAAAATATTTTGCTGGTAGAAGGTTACTTACACGCAAGACCCATTTACTTAAGTGATCAAATTATCATCTTATACGTACCTGTAACAAAGGAAAAAGATAAATATTACTACATTATACATTTATATTACGATAATTTTTGTTTATAATCGTCACGTTATTAGATATTTTAATATATCAAGAGGATTAAGTAAAATCGTGACCTTCGAACAACTCAGTGTAATAGATATAAATAATAGTAATATATATTATTTAGTGATAAAGCAATAATAATTTTTATCATTTTGTGTGTACGTCCCGAGCTTACTCTTCGAAACATAATAATTTTTAATATCCCTTTTCTCTCCGTGTATACATATTTATAAAAGAAAAATTTTTTGATAAAATGTCAGTACTACGTGACATGCATATTCCAAATATTAAATTTGTGCCACCAGAGCAAACAATTTTTGCTGAAAAATTATATCAGTACTTTCCAAACCGAATATTACCCCACAAGACTGTTCAACTCCGAAGAAAATAAATTCCGTGCTTCGCTTAATTAAAATGCACGAAAAGCGTAAGAAATTTTAATTAGCCGAGGTGCAGAGAGAGAGAAAAAGAGAGAGAGAGAGCCTCGGTATCCAGAGGAGGTAGCGGCGGTGTCGGCAGCAGTTCTACACCCAAGAAATCCTCGAAATAAGAAGAAAACCGCGAAAAAGTCGGTAAATCGAAAGGACGGCTTTGCCGCCTCTATACCTTAGCAGTTCCTTATCGGTTTGGGTTACTCCGTGGAGATAAGAGCAGCAGCACATGAGGAGACGACGAGGCGGGAAGCTGCGAACGAGTCGAGCTTAGCCCCGGCATCTTTTCGCAAGTAATTGGGCAAGCGAGAAAGAGAGAGAGAGAGAGAGAGAGAGAGAGAGAGAGAGAGAGAAAGCGATCGAATCCTCGCGCGCGCCGCTGGAACCTCTTTAATCTCGACTCTCGGGGCTTCTTTCCCCCCGTTAATTCGTCGCAGGTAGTTTCGCCCGGGCCGTTTCCCTCTTCCTCCTCTTCATCTTTTTCTTCCTTTATCTTGACATTGCATTAAAGAACGAGGGGAGAGAGAAGGAGTTGGAGGGGACCGCCGCTGCTGCCGCCGCCGCCGCCGCCACTACTGCTGTACATCGGGTACGACCAGGATCGAGATTAGCTCTCGGGCGAGCTGAGGATCTTCTTGCCGAGGAAGTTTCTTCCCCCGAGCGCTTTTCGCGGCAGCGACGGCTACGGCGGCGTCGACTTTGGGACCGCGCGATGATGCTACAGGATGAATGCCGCCGCCGAAGTGGAAGGAATTTTGTGGCGTCGGTATTATATGGCCAGTGGTGATAATTACGTTCTAATCAGTGAAATTTGCCTTTCATCAGTTTCGCCGCTTCTGGGATTTTGTTACAAGTACCATGACGTTTTCTTGCTAAAGCGGATGATCAACGCAAATTATAATAAAAACTTATTTTCAACTTGGATCTGTTAATAAACATTGAGGAACTTCCATCTTTTTCTCTGTCAAAAAGATTAAATACTTTCTTCTTTTTTTTTTACTTGCTCGCACCATAAGTAGAAAGATGCTATTTTTATATAAATGCATTGGCCTGGTGACCTTATGCGCGACTTCAAAGTAAATTGCCGCTCGAATTACACTAAAAGCAGCAAAACATTCATTATTGCAAGAGAGAGAGAGAGAGAGAGAGAGAGAGAGAGAGAGTGCGAGAGTGGGGTATGCAAGAACTAAGAACGCATTAGCGAGTGCACAGAGGCGAGCACAGCAGCAGCAGCAGCAGCAGCAGCAGCAGCAGAGACACTCCTCAAGCAAACTGGAACAAAGTAAACATTTAAGCGATATAAATTAAGGCGGCCTCGCTATCGCTCCCTCTGAAAATGTCCTAACTCGCCCCCCCCCCCTCACTCTCTCTCTCTGTCCGCCACTGCGGAACAATTAATTTCCCCTTATCTCGCTCGCCCTAAGCTCCATAGGGCCTCTCTTCTGGCACGAAAAACCAAACTCTGCGCCCGAGAGAAAGAGAGAGACGAAAAATTCAGCGGCCTATACTCGATGTAAATCTTTCTCTCTCTCTCTCGTCCGGTGGAGGGTTGATTCGAGCCGGATGCAGCAGCACAGACAGAGAAAGAGAAAGAGAGAGCGAGTGAACGTGCGGCCTGCAGGCTGTTTACACGCACCGCGTCGGCTGATGCATTCGCGCCTCGGATTCGCAGCTTCGCCTCTCGACCACCCACGCAATAGCCATCGCTTCTCTCTCCTTCTCTCTAGCGAGTGCGCACGGCTCTCGACTATGCGATGTATCCCGTGTGGGCTGAACGACTATGGATACACTGCACACGCCGGTTATTACAACCTGTATGAAAATGCAGTAGCCCGGAGGGGCAAAGATAGTCTTCGACGTTTTGTTTTTCTGTTTTTCTTTTCTTTTATATTCCATCGGGTTTGTTTGCCTCTACGCTGCGCGTGCACCAGCTTTGATTTTCTACTTTCGCGTTCATCGCTGTCGGAGTGCAGACAGTGATGTGCCAACATTGAAATTGAAGCATTGGAAAATTATGATTTTTATGTGTACGTAACAAACTTTAAATATTTCAATTTCATTTTATAAAGCAATACAATGTAATCTTTTGTATTTCTTCCGTCGAGCTTTTTATAGCAAGCCTACAGTTTACACCGTGCATATCTATATAAGAATACATCGCGATTACAATAAAGAACAACTCGAGTGCAGTGACCGAAAACTATTATTTGCTACATCTGAAACGATATAAAATGTAAGCTCGTCCTCTTATCCGTCACTCGAAAAAGTCTCGAGAGAAATAAAAACGCTCCATAACCCGATTGCATCCCCGTTCAGCTCGACAACACTGGGTATCCCACGCAAAACTCCAAGTATCGGCAATTCTAAGTTCCGTTTCTCGATATCCAATGCCAAATGAACGAGGCCCCGCGAGCAATTCGCGAAACAACCCATCGAGCGATATTTTACAAATTCACCGCTCAACTTATAGCAAGCCATAAAAATAACGCCCGGGCAACACTGACACACACAGCCACACGTATAACACACATATATAACAAACCCGTTTCGCCACCTCGCGCTTTGCATTCCTAAAGATCGCAATAAGAAAGACCGCGCGCGTATAGGAGGCCGAAAGATAGAGAGAGAGAGAGAGAGAGAGAATGAGAAGAGTAAGAAGAAAAAAAATAGAGGAATACAGGGCCAAGAAAGAGCGAAGATTAAGCTCGAGATTATCGTGTGCGTGGCAGACAGCAGCAACAGCAGCTTCGTAGTGGTGCGCGCTCGAGCCCCCAGGAGTATCGTGTTCGACGATTACGAAATCATGCTGCGGTTGCCGAGGCTCTCTCTCTCTCTCTCTCTCTCTCTCTTTTGCCACGGCATTGCTGCCAAGCCCAGCTCGCGCGCTAGTGTACGATGTGCAGCTTCCCTCGTATGTATAAACACATATATATATATATATATATATGCTGCCAACAGCGGTGCACGCCTTACGTATTTATACGCACGCTCGGATGTGTAGCGCGTGTATCTCGGGCGGCGATGCACTTACCGAAAGTGTACAGATGGAGGAGGGGTGCGAGCTGGAGTTGCTCTGCGGGCACTTCGATAATTTTGCGTGGAATATTTCGAGCGTGATTTATAATTGCGATGCGCCGACGATTATCGATTTAGCGTTCGGATATAGAATGGTCAAATAATTAGGTTTTGGATCTTATCGTTGCTAAGGCTCGTTGATTGTTTTTATTCAATAGTTGCTCATAAATATTATTCTTCAACCAATATAGTACACATGTACAGTTAAAATTCTGTAATTGTGTGATAATGATAATAATGGTAATTATTTAACTTCATTTCACTTTTTTTATTTTTCATCAAATACTTTTTTTTTTTATCAAAGGAATTTAACTCAACAAGATTTTAACCATGTCTTCGCAAGGCCTCATTCATATTTTTTCATGATCTCAGCAAGAGCTCCCTCACTAGCTGAAGCGCGACTTTAGCAATACTCTCAGCTACAATTAAAATGTTCTGCGCGGATAGCAACAGTCACAATTACTATAGTAAAGTTAATGTTTTCTCAATACAGTAAATATACAATGATAAAACCTCGATCGCGTAATAATCAGCACATAATCACCCACCGACAAATGTAAAAACCGTGAAAAACAGCGAAAAAACCAGCGAGTAAAACACGACATTAGCGATACACAGCAGCCTAAGAAGAAACAGCCCCCGGGACAAAATAACTCGCATCCATATAAGCCTCGAGAGCAGTACACAGCACCGCCGTAGCAGCATCAATTCCCGTGCGCGCGAAAAAACGTCCTATCGCCGAGCAGTAATCCAGAGCTCGTCTCTCTCCATACTGCGCGGTACGCACAAGGAGAAAAACGACACACGGTTAATTTGTTGTCGCTCGGCAAGGCTCGAAGATTAACGAGCTCGGCCGATTCGAGCCTCATGGCATGGCGGTATTCGTGGCGGTAGCCGATCACTACTTCCCCCGCTCCATCCTCCGCGGGCGGTTTATGCGAAACTGGCGCTTAAATTCGCGGTGGTGCCCCGACCACCTCCACCCGCACGTAGTAGCTCGAGAGGAGACGCGGGCCTCGTGAATTTGGAGGTCGACGTGAGGTTCTCCGCGGGGGTGAGCCGCAGAGGTGCGTGCTAGCACTCCTGAATCTTTGATGCCGGCTCTGGGGTCGACCGCTAGCCGAACCAAGCCTGCTACTTCGCGCGAGAGAGCGAGAGAGGCTTTCCCCAGCGGAGAGAGAGAGAGAGAGAGGAAAGGAGAGGAAAACGAGCGCGACCGAGGTCTGCCTCTGCTACCGGGTCTGTGTGGGAGAACTCGGCCGCGGAAATGCCCAGGAAATATATGTATATACATGTGATGCGAAGACTGCTGACTAGAGAGAGAGAGTGGTTGTGCAACGAGACGAAAGCGAAGGTATGAGCGACCGCTTAATTGATCGTTATAGGCCTGTTCGAGGATTATCGGCTCTGCGCTGCTTTGGTTCGGGGTGCTTTTTCGATTACTTTTATCTGCTGATTTTGATGCGTTCGAGGCGTAAATTTCTTTTCGTGCATTCGCCAGTGATCATTGTAGACCATGCACGATTCCTATATCATTTATTCCTGCCAAGATAAAAACTCGAACCGG
Source organism: Megastigmus stigmatizans (assembly GCA_900490015.1). Classification (NCBI taxonomy): domain Eukaryota; kingdom Metazoa; phylum Arthropoda; class Insecta; order Hymenoptera; family Megastigmidae; genus Megastigmus; species Megastigmus stigmatizans. The sequence continues at coordinate 7,469 of UELV01098150.1, read as the reverse complement.
AAATTAATTGTCCATATTTGTAGCTAGTAGTTAACAATAATAGCTAATTACAATGAAATATTTAGCATAGCTATTATAATAGAACCGCAACATTAGCAATACAAAAAAAAAAGAAAAAGTGTAATATGCACTCGTCCGTTGCACCCGGCGATTCCAAGCTTCCCATAGTTATGCAACTTTAAAACAAGCGTCTTAAAATGTAAATCAGGCATAATGCATTCCATCAACTCGAAATGAGAGGGAAGAAAAAAAAAGAGGGAAGAAGAACTAGGTGTACGCGGAAATAAAGAGGACTAAAAGATTCAGATTCAAATTTCGCAGAATTTTGTAATAGCCTTGGAAGACAAGAGAGAGAGAGAGAGAGAGAGAGAGAGAGAGAGAGAGAGAGAGTCTGTATATTCCGTAAGGTATTTTACAGGTTATAACGTTTCGCTCCCGAAATCGACATGACCTACATCCGAGTAGTTTCATGCTTCTGCGGCTAAGTCGACTGGATTTTCCGTGCGAAAGCTTTTGAATCATAACTTTAAGGTGGTATAAGGAGAAACAGGAACCAACGGGGGAAAGAGGGAAGGAGAGAGAAGGAGAGAGAGAGAAAGGGGAAACAAGCCCCGTCGCGGTCGGGACGCGGGGGAGCACTAAAATGCAATTCCACGCAGTACATTTCGGCTTTAAGGTGCAACAAACGATCCCGCAACATTGCGATAACGAGGCCGAGAGAGAGAGAGAGAGAGAGAGAGAGAGAGAGGGTGAGCTTGACTGGCCTCATAGTCGCCGCCGCCGCCGCGCGGAAACGCTAACTCCTACAGAACGGCGGCAACGGCGGTAGGGTCGAGCAGCCGCCCGACTCGTGTATAACACAAAGCACGGAAACGGTACGTGAAATCGACCGGCACCCACCGACTCGTTCTCTCCTGCAATCTGCTTGACATAGGCTTTTTTACGACTGTATTAAGTGGATTTACGGACTAATTCGATCAATGTAGCTTTTTATTCACTAAATTTGAAGAATCTATATGCACTGATTTTTGGACGATTCACTGTTTCAGATTTAGTGATTTAGGAATAGTTATTTTTATTGACCACTTCTCTCGACATGACCCGATCCCATCTGACATAATTTATTCACCGATTTTAAATCTCACAAATCCTGAAAACTCTCCAGTTTGACTGATAGAAGATTATCCGTTCTCTGGTAAAATATATGAATCTTCAAGGCAAACCAAGAGTTTTAAAAGTATCTTGTCAAACAAAAAGTTTTCCACTAAAGTATCATTTTGAACCGAGCGCATTTCAGCGACTAAAATTATTGCTCTTACAAAGAGTTTCCCCAAATTTATTTAGTGCCAACAAAACACTCAATGCATCGCGCGCATGCGAGACTTATGCAAAGCTCGCGCGCGTTACTCTTAAAAAATGAATGCACGCGGACTCTCTCTCTCTCTCTCTCTCTCTCTCTCTCTCTCTCTTTCTCTCTCTCTCTCTCTCCCTCTCAGCTATCTCCTAAACGAAAATCTTACTTTTATCGCCCATTTTTCCAAGCATGTCAGGCGCAAATGAGGTGAGTTTACGAGCCAAGATAGAAATAAGTGCGGCGTAAAAAACAGAAAGCTTAATTCTCGCGAGAGAGGGAGAGAAGAACGAGGGGAAACACGAAAAAATCTTATCCTGCAGCAGCGCAACCGGCTTAAAGTTTGCATGAACTTAACTTCTTAACAACCTGCGTAATTCCCCAAGACGCGGTCGCCAGATAGGACGAAACTAGTTCTCAACTATTTAACGATAAGTCGAAAAGAACGACTGGCTACCGCCTTTTTCCTGTGTTTGTATACTCGATAGGGTATTCGCCGATTCGTGGGAATGAAATGTGTTTAAACTGCAGACAACTTTAAAACAATAAGAACCTTAATAATGTATACCTACTTTCTTTATGCGAGTGCCGTCGTTAAACGAACTACGAATTTTAATTGAATCATTCGTTAAAAAGTTTATCTCTATTAAAGACCGATACTCCATAGTTCCTTCGTAACGCAATAATTGATAAATGAAGAAATGGTAAACACTCGAGATCACAAATAATGTAAATTTCGTTAACAAGTCGTTCGTTAAACGCAGCTGGCATCGAAAAAGGAAAAAATTCTCGAGCCAAAGTGCACACTTTAGCATATTATACGTGTATAGAAAGACGCGGAAAGTGAGAGAAAAAAAAGGGGAGTAAAGGCAAGGAGAATTAAAACTTTTCTTTTTTCCTCTCCCCGAGTGTCCGACGACGAGGTAAAAGTAACAGCAACAGCAGCAGCAACAGCAACGCATCAGTCGCAGCCTTGAGGGTAAGTGACAAGAGGGTCGCTTGTTTGAGCAGCGCGGCATTAATGATTGTGCAAAGTAAACTGGCGTTCAATTACAATGGTTAGGAGGAAAGCTCGAGCTCACAATCGAGACCTCTCCCCCCTTCCCCTGGTTAATGGCGGTGTACACTCCCACGTAAGTAAATGTACCGACTTTCAGCGCTATTAAAAGAGACCTGAGACTTTGTTCTGCGTATACATTGCCTCTTGTTAGTTTGTTTTTTGCTCTGGTGTTGGAACGGTTTTAAAATCACACTCAAAAAGGATAACATCAACACTCGATGCTTCCCTTTCCGTCGTTAGAGCGGAGCATTTATTATATTTACGAAAAATGTGATAGCAACGTTGCGATTTTAAACATAATGCCTCCATTATTTTATCACACTTCGGAGCATAATTAAGTATAAAAAATTTATTTTTACACATTGGATGACACTTGTATACACGTTTCACGTTCACTACTAGAAAACATTTAGGGGACAAAAGAAACGCAATGCTCTGATTAAGCGATTGCGAACTACACCTAAAAGAATAAAAAAATCATTCCAAGCGACAACAGGTTAAAGTGTATAAGGCGCTTGGAGCACAGCAGCAGACACCTCGAGAGAGAGAGAGAGACAGAGAGAGAGAGAGAAAGGAGAAAAGAAAAAAAAGGGAGCGAAGAAAGGAAGGAGCGGAGGAGGAAACGGGAGCCGGCAACAGAGTCTCGGCTGGCATATTGAGAGAAGAAAGGTGTCAAAGCAGAGGCCTGCAATTAAATGAAGAGGCGCGAGCCACCAATAACGCAGCCGCGCCGCGTCCCGGATAACTTCCCTTGGCCTAGCGACGTACGCGCGACTGATTAAATTTTAATCCACTTCTAATTAGATTTTTTTTCTCCGAGAGCGCACAGCCAAGGCAAAGCCCCTCCTCTTATACTCTCACCCCCCGCGTAAGGACAACGAAGGTAGACCGTGGAGGCAAAGAGTCAAGACTCCTGCGTGCTTCCCTTTTCTTCGCCTTCGCTAAAAGGATTTATTTTAATCGAAACTTTTTAACGAGGATCGGTTGTAGGACATTTTAATGCCATTAGCGGAAGAGAGAGGGAGAGAGAGAGAGAGAGGAAATTTCCAATGCGTCTGCTGCGAAGCTGCGTCGGGGATAAAGACGTTGGGCAATATCGGCGACGTCAAGCCGATTTTTCTTTTTGTCGAAGAATATACCGACGGTGCGCGTGGATCCTGAAACGATTACGGTAAATACGCATCAAGGGAGTGGCAATGGAATTGTTATTGCATGGCTCTGGAAGTATGGTTGACGTTTGAGAACGGGTTTCGTGTCGTGGAGATATTAGGATTTCAACGCAAACACTCCAATAATCATATAATAGAAACCGATTTTATTCCTGATTTATTCAAATCGAGAAGCGAATAATGCTCATTTGAAACAAAAATGTTACTGCTATAAAAACAGCTCGAAAGGGAATTCTAGAGTGAGCCGTAGAAGACAATAATTCATTGTTGAAAAAGAAACGAAGGTAAGTAATAAAAGAAGAAAAGAGACGGCAAAATAACGACCGACTGTCGGACAGCGTAACATATGCAAAAGTACCCGAGCAGAGAGCACAATGAAAAATCACGAAGCCCACACACACACACACCTTCGGCTCTGGATTTTTCAAAGCTAGTGCGCGCTCGCGTCACCTCGTAAACGTCTCGTCGCACGCGAATTGTTGCCCCCATTACATATACAACTTGCCAAAAGGCAAAGCAGAGGTGCGAGTGGCACAACTCATTCTTTTCTTTTCTTTCCTTTTTTTTACTCTAATTTTAAACTGAGAATGCGCTCGAGAGACCGTTCTTATTTCTCGAGAAAGTTTGCTAAATGTGAAAAGTTGTTAAAGCTTCGAAGCTGTAAATTTCGGATGTAGGTAACGAACAATTGTACATGCCGAAGAAATGTAAAGTTGGTTAACGGAAATATAATTGCCATTAGCCTTTTGATCGATCATGGTATATTTTATAGAGACTGTGAATGTATAATGAAAAGTATGATGAATTACTTACATCCCGTAGTGAATTAATCCGCATTTATTATTAATTTCATCAATCTTAACTTATTACGCTCAAGGTCTACCTACATTTTCCTATTCAAGGATCAGTCCACGTCAATCTCCATATGAAACAGTTACCTAATCTACAAATAACTAAACTCTCCGTCCAATTTCTGATCACTTATTCATCGGCTATCCATAAATTAATTCCTACAAATAACGTCGACACCAGAGAGTCCCGCAGGAAAGCGCCAGATTAGGGACCTTTAACAACTACACCCAAACTGAAGTACCAACTTCACACGATATGAATCCAAGTGTAAGTTATGCAACGCGCAGAGGAACTAAAACATTGCTGGTCAGTTTTGCACCACGGAAGAACCATAGTCTGGTCCATAGTTTCGCTGATGAATCAAGTGGAGTCGCCCTAATATATATCGCCTGTCAGCAGTTACCGCGCCCATCAAATTCCACCTCTCGCCATTGCGCCGCATCATCAGCATTAACTTCCAAAGGTAGCTACCTCTGATACCAGCTTTCGTTCGCTGCTGCTGCGTGTATGAGTCTGTGTGTGTGTGCTACCAGCGAAAGAGGAGAGCGAGAGATAGGATAGAGACCTCGGCCGATCTCTTAATTGAATTAGCTGTCCGGAATTAGCAATTTCAGATTAGCCTTCGTGAGAGTGGTGGGAGAGGCCACCGTCGCAGTCGCTTGCCTTCCTGACCCTGGTGTGCTACCTACCCCCTGTATACACAGAGTAGGAAAACCTTTCTCTCTCTCCCCTCTTCCACTATATACATATATACGTGTAGGAGGATAGTACCCCTCTCGCTTTTTGAGGCGAAGGCTTTAGGCTTTGGCCGATGCTTTCGCTGGCTGCTGCAGTCGAATTCGGTGGAACAAAGTCGGAGTGAATAACTTTTGTGTGAGAGAGAGAGAGGGGGGGGGCATGGAGAGAAAAAAACGGACCGGTGGTTTTGCGTGTTACGAAGTTCCGAACTCGCCTGGATTTGCCAGTCGGCCCCCGAACTTTCTGATTGATTTAAATCTTTGCTGGCATTCGCATCCGAGGTCTGTCTTGTTTGTCAGGTATTCTATTAGGAAAATAGATTTTGCGACTGAATGGATTAAGTCTGCTTGTGAAGGGATCCTGCCATATCGAAAGTCAAATTATGTGCGTTTCCGCGAGAAGTTAATGTAAAAACTCGCGATATATACACGTGTGCCAAAATATTGTGTGCCATGACTCTAAAATCTAACAACACATCTGTATTTACTTTGACTTCAAAAAGTTTATCAATCCATAAATTAATTGATAATTAAAACAACATTCAACATCTTGTATAAATAAAGCGAGCCAAACAAATATTCCAGAATGTTAAAACAACACTCGATTCATTGTACTTTCCAAACAAATAATTATGCGCGAATAGTACCCAATTAAGAGCGGAATATATCAAGATACAGTCAAAGTTGGCAGCCAAAATCCTCGGGGTTAATACCGAATACAGGCAGTACGCGAAGACGCGGGCAAGTTGAAAGGAAGGCAAGGAGTTGATCGATCGAATCTGGGTATTAGTGGGTAATAATATCGGGTAACGACTGCTACTTCCAGCACATGCCAACGTCTTAGAGGGTATCGCATCGACTACATGCACACACACACACACACACACATGTACGGCTAAAGCTGCAGGGCTCGCGTACGTCGCTGATGGCGCCAAACTCGCGTGCGATTCGGTAGAGACGCGAAGTCTCGTGTTACCAACTTCAACGCGCATCTATATACTTTGCGGCTCGAGTCTCGTGGGGAAATAGATTAAAAAGGAAGAAAAAAAAGAAATCGAGCTCGAAGGGACGGATAGGTAAAGGGTGAAGGTATAGAGCGAAAAAGGGATAGAAATCGCGATTAACGATAAACTAATTTCCGGTCTAGATCGATCGTCATGGTATTACCTCTTGGTTGGCGCGCAACTCAGTCCTTTAGGCAGCGGTGATTTACTTTATATACCCAGGCCAGATCGAGGCAAGATTAAAAGCGGGGACTCTCGTTTCAGAAAAAGAGAATTACTCGAAACAGCCAATTTTCAAAGGTATACGCTTTTTAAAGCGGTTATCGGTAGTTTCTTTGCTGTAAGTTTACAAAACCTAAGAGGGTGTGTAACATGAGATTTCTCGGCAAACGACATTTCATTTAGTTTTTGATATTACGACGCTTCTTCTTATGAGCAGCAAATAAAATTAATCTTGCTTCGTTTCTTGTAAATATAGGGTTTAGTTCGTAACTGACAAATGATAAAACTTAGTTCCCATGGAAGATGTAATTGAAATGTAGATTAGACGGGTCTCGATCGTGAATCTGAAGTTAAAATTTGTAAGTTTTCCAAAATCCAAAAATCCATCAACGATATAATGTACAGCAGATTCGGAGTATTTTTTATCATTTGAAAGAATTCCTTGGAAATAATTAGCTTCTAAGCGGGAAATGCACATTAGGAAAAAAAAACAAGTAGGGAGCACTCAGTCACTCAAGTGAGACTCGTAAAGTTTTTACTACGAATTTTATACATTGCCGAGTGAAAAAAAAAAGTTAATTACGAATCTACCGAAAAGCAATCCAAACTTCTACGAATAATACGCGAGCAAAACCTCAAAAAGTGTAATCAATCGCTAAAAGACACCGAAGAACTCACAGTTTTTAATCCTCGCTTCTGTCTGGGTACAGCGCGCGAGAGGTGGCAGTACGCTCGAAAATTCGCCAGTTTTCGCGACCCACGTATAGAAATGCAGCGCCGGCAGAATAAGCGTTTATCGGACACACCGGGATATCCCGACAGCGGCAGCGGCGGCAGCGGACGCAATCCTCGTTTTTCTTCTCTTACTTTATAGCCTTTTTTCGCGAACCCGCTCTCCGGCCAGGCGTCAGACTCGTCTTTTTTCTCAACTCTCTCTCTCTCTCTCTCTCTCTCTCTCTCTCTCTCTCTCTCTCTCTCTCTCTCTCTCTCTCTCTCTCTCTCTCTCTCTCTCTCTCTCTCTCTCTCTCTCTCTCTCTCTCTCTCTCTCTCTCTCTCTCTCTCTCTCTCTCTCTC